>ML784248.1:509953-669838 GCA_009831015.1 Picea engelmannii | reverse complement strand
GAAGGACGGCGACAGATGTGGCAGCCTGAGCACACCGGTACATGCAGATGAAAGCAACACAGCCACAGACATGCATTGGACCGCCGGCGGGACACCTATCGTAGAGGAACCTGGGCCCCATGTCCCCATGCCCGAGTATGTTCTGGATTATACAGTGCTTGTTCCTTACTTCAGTTCTAGTGGTAGCAAATAGTTTAGTTTTCTGCAGCTATGTTTAATTTTGATACTGTTATATACGGCTGGCTGAACTGGTTTCTCCTCAGGGAGCAGTTCAGTAACTACAACCGCTAGACTTAGTAAATGTATTCCTGAACCTGGTTCTGAGAAGGACTTTTATATAATACAAAATCTTGCTTACAAAAAAAAAAAAAAAGTACATCATCACCATCATCTAACTCATAAATTTATTGCTTTTAAAACTCTACATCTCTGCTTCCCATTTTTTGGAGAAAGAAAAAGCCCACTTTACTAAGGCATTTATGGTGGATGGTTATTCATTGTTCAAATTATCAAAGTTTTCCACGTAGGGATTTGATTGCTAAAGACTATGACCTCCAAGAAGGAAACTCATGTTCTTAACCATTAAGCCCACTCAGGTTGTATTGACTGCTAAAGACTATGACCTCCAAGAAGGAAACTCGTGTTCTTTATCATTAAGCCCACTCAGGTTGTATTTCACCTTGATCTGTTTAATTACTTTAACTTTATTACACATAGGTCTTTTAATTACTTTAATCTTATTGCACATTAGTTTATTGATTATTTTTCTTATTCGTGTATAATTACAGTGGTTATTCAACCGCTATCCAATATTTTTTCACCCTTTAAATCTGAACACCTACACTATTTTCTATTATTTCAAGTTTATTTGTCCCTTGTAATCTCATTGTTTTACTTAATGGTGAGGCAACAAATTTTTTCAGAAGCGGCAGAGGACTGCGCCAAGATTGTCCATTTTCTCCATTATTATTTATCTTGGTTATGGAAGGCCTTAGACTTTTATTAAAACAAAGTAAAGGGGAAGGGCAATCCAACGGGTATAAAAGTGTCCAGAATGATAAAAATTCTCCATTTATTATTCGTGGATGATGTCCTAATTATGACAAAGTCTACTTTAAAAAAATGGCTGCGAATTGACAAAATTATTAAGTTATTTTGTAAAGCATCGGGACTCCTGGTTAATGATTCAAAAACTACAATACATGTTGAGGGTCTATCTGATGCTGACCTTGTCCCTTTTAAGTCGTTTCTTCCTTATACTTTTACCAATCTTTCTGTTGGTTTCAAATATCTTGGATACTTTCTAAAGACTCGAGTGTATCGGGTGGGCGATGGGAATTGGCTAGTGACCAAATTGGAAAAAAAGATTGATTTATGGTGCAACAGGTGGTTATCCTTGGGTCGAAGATACATTTTATTAAACTCAATTATGGAGAGTCAGACGGTATATTGGATGTCTATGGAGACCATCCCTCGCTCTGTATTGAACAAGATCTGAAAATTTATGTTTAATTTCCTCTGGAGTGGTCACAAAGAAACACAACAATATCAACTTTGTAGGTGGGATGTTCTTTCCAAACCAAAGACGTGTGGTGGTTGGGGGTTTCGCAACTTATTTCTCTTCAACACAGCATTGACGGTAAATACTCTTTGGTGTGTGTTGACTCAAGAAGGTATCTGACACAATGTTATAATGGATAAATATATGCCTAATACAACAGTTGCCAATTGGTTCAAAATGGCCTCCTACAAACAAACATCTTCGTCAAGAATTTGGAATACTCTTATAAGATCGGTTCATGTGATTACCCACTGGCTAAGCTAGCTTCCAGGTTCAGGACACCTTATATCCATTGGTAGAGATTGGATTTTAGGAATGGGTGATAGCTCCTTGCTCTCGAACGTGCTTATCACACTATTAAGACAGAAAAGAATTACAGTTCTTGCTCAAGCAAAAGTTTCACGTGACCACTTTACTTATTCTGAAAACTGGATATGCAGCGAGGAATTGGGTATTTCAGGTAATCTGGCAATTGAATGGGATTGTTTTTGTAGAGCGCTTATTGGTGTTGGTGTCTCAATCCAGGATTGAACATATACTTTGTTATGGACCGGGGGTGATTCTTCAGGGACCATGTCGGTTAAAAATATTTATTTTGCTCTTATATCTACACAGAGATATCTGGTCTGGGGTGGATGGAAGTTAAATATATGGAAATGGGACCTACAACTTAAGATCAAATTATTCATTTGGATGACAGCTGAAAACAAGATTTTATCCTGGGATATTCTTCAAAAAAAAGGTTGGGAGGGCCCTGGTCTTTGCTTTCTATGCAAACAAAGTACAGAAGAAAATAGTCATCTTTTCATTCATTGTACTTTCACCAAGTCAGTCTGGGGCAGATTATATTCAATCCTGAAGCTAAAAAAAACTTGGGAAGGGTCTTCACTTTCTGAATGTTTTTTCTCATGAACAAAGGAAAAATTTGTTTCTCCAACTATGGTTGCCCTTACATGTTGGTATATTTGGTTGGAGAGAAACATAGTTATTTTTGAAGATGCATCTCCCTCAGTACTTTCAATAGTCTACAAGACTCTCATATCTCTCAACAGGCTTCCTTCATCTCAAAAATTTACCCCATTAAGAACTTGCTCGATTACTCAGCAAGTTGGCACCACTATTTCATGTTTTGATGGGGCTGCACTTTCAGGAGGCAAGCAGTGTGGAGTTGGTGGTGTTATCAAATCTTCAGATGTAACTGTATATAGATGGTATTTCAATTGTGGGGAAGGCACCAATACAAAGGCTGAACTTTTGGGTGTCTAGGCTACTCTCACACTTGCTAATCTTTTGTCTCTTCAAAAATTACAGGTATTGGGGGACTGAAAGGTAGTTATTGATTGGCTAAACCATAGAGGCAGACTACAAGCTATCGCCATTAAAGGATGGAAGCTCAGAACAATGGATTTAATCAATTTTTTTCAAGAAATTAGCTTTCATCACATTTTCGGGGAATTTAACAAGGAGGCGGACCAATTATCAAAACAAGCACTCTTGGAACCGGAAGGCAGATTATCATATTTCAAGTGGGAAAATGGGGTTGCAGGACCTCTAGTACATCTCAACCTTTATTGATACTTCCCATAGTCACTTTCGAATAGGCCTGCTATCTTTTTGGACTCCTTGTCATTTGAAAATGGCTTTGTTTTTTTTAGTAGATGAACTTTTTGTTTTTATTTGCCATCTCAATGAAGCATATACCCTTGGAGGTTTGTAAGAAAGCTATATTTTGGATAGTCTTACATGGTTGTTTGGTGCCTAGTCTAACATGTTTTGATCAAATCTTTGTCATTTGATTCTTGAAGATGTAAAAAAAAATTATACACTAATATAATTTTAAGCAAATTTTCTATTAGAAAAAAAGATGAAATATCCACTTAAAACTTTAACATTTTATAAATTTACACACATATTATCTAAAAAAAAATCAAAAAAAAATCAAACAACATTATGACTAACTATATAAAAAAAAAAAATCTATCAAATAAAATATATTTTATTTTTTTAAATAACACTCTTTATCCCTATTCTAAAATAAAATATTACTAAAGTACAAATGTACAAATCCACTATTGTTTATAATATCAACATTCGTGTGATATTAATTTAATATCATTGTAGAATATTAGTAACGTACTTCATCATCTATCTTTTAAGTAAATTAATTCACATTTCAATGATGTGCAAATATATAATATTAAGAAAATATTTAATAAAGTTAAACAATAAATAAATTTCAATACTATTATTTACACTTTAGATTTACTTATTTACTTTTTCTCATATATAACATAGAATAAATTTTAGATTTACTCATTTACTTTCCTCTCAAACGGCCTCAACTGTGCAACTGGTGACCATCTGCATTTTTCAAAGACATCCTTCTTATGTTGGACTCTTAACTGTGGTCTCAGATCCAATACAAAGGCAGAATTGTTGGGGGCCTGGGCGTCACTTTTCCCGGCGACTAGGCACAACTTTTTGGACCTTCAACTTCTTGGAGATTTAAAAATTATAATAGAGTGGTTAAACTCCAGAAGCAAGCTTCAGGTCTTCGCTTTCCTTGGCTGGATGGACAGAACTCGGGAGCTCCAACCAAAGTTCAGACATGTCTCATTTCTACATACCCCGATAGAAAAAAATAAAAAAGTTGATGTTCTCTCCAAGATCACCATTAAAAAGCAAGCCGGACTTCTCTCCTATAATCCTTGGCTTGATAATCACGAGGGCCCCACTCTATTCATAAACATCTTCTAATCTCTCTCAAGTTCCTTCAATTTATTTATGGCTTGGTTCTAAGATCTTTGTTTTTTTCTTGTCCTCACTTTGAGAATGGACGGACAACACTATGAGACTTGTTTCTACAGTCTTTTGATTATCTTGGTTTCTAACTCCGCCTCCGGCCTCTTTCCTTGGGGCTCAGTACAAAACTACACTTAAAAATCCTTTGATGTGGCGAGACGGCTGGGATTTGTAATCAAGTTATATTTTCTATAAATATAATAGCGAAATTTTTCTTTGCTGGAAAAAAACTACTCAAAAATATTTGAAGAATATATATATTATTTAAATTTAATTTTCTTAGAACATGTTATATTAATAATATATGAGTGGAATTGAATTTTAATAATAAAGAAAAATTGTTGTCTTCTTTGTCTAAATTTAAATTTCACTCATTACATATTTATTTTTAGTAAATTAATTAAGGTTAATAATATATTAATAATTTTTTTCTCACTAAAATATTTGAAAATATTTTTATTAGATTCCAATAATTGTAATCACTAATGAATAGTAATTAATAAAGTAATGTATACCTAGATGGAGTGATACATGGAGTACATGTGTTAACGGTTGGGGCGGATATGAGGGTAATTAAAGCTTCTCGCTAGCACCCTCCTCCCTTGCCAAGTCATGGTATCTAGTTTACATGTCTGCCAAGGCTTAGTGTGTTGGGTCTTAATGGAGACTCGGGTTCGGCTCCTCGGCATCAGTACGAAACAGTTAATGGCCATTACTCCCACACTAATGGCTATCAGATCCATCAACTCCTCTGTCCTCCTAGTCTTATCGTCCTGTGGAGGGTCCTATATCAGGCATTCGGTTGCAATTCACGGTCTTATTCTGCTTGCTTTTCTCCATGACCTGGCTTTCCACCCTCTGTCTCATGCTCGCACCACTGTTGATTCCATTCGCCTTGCGCTCTACTTAGCCATGCCTCGTGAGAGAGGTAATTCCTGCCAAGGACCAACCTATTACAGCTGGTTTGGCAAGCAAAAATTCCTGGGACCAACCTCTTTCTCTTTCATCCTAGGCGGCAGCTCGGACCATTCACCCTCCTCTTATCAGAACTGGTATGAGGTGGCTCAACCGGAGCCCCTTCCTTCAAGCACAAAGGGTCTCCATGGAGGTTGTCCGGTGGAAGAGGAAATTTCGCCCAACTGGGAGTAAATTCTGCCTTTCTTGTCGTCAACCGCCTTGGAACAACGACCGGTTACTTGCACCACCACCCCTTTCGAGGAGCCAGCTGAGACATGCTACATTGTGGAAGAGAAAATCCCTCTTCAGGAGGAGCACTCATGACATAATTTTGTTGCCACTATGGAAGAGGACACTGCCACAAATTTCGTCGCTGCTAATGATTTTGTCGCTACTACCATGGACAAGGACCCTGGAACAAACGAGGATGACGACGATGTTGAAGAACAGGCTCACCCAGCTCGCAGCTCTTGCAGGCTTATGGAATACCACCTGGTCTTGATCTTCGAGATGTGCAAGGATTTGGCAGAGCAGCAGCACAACCAATGCACCTTCAACAAGTGTTTGGACGACATGTACGACTCCCTATCAAGCAAACCTGAGAAAAGTCGATGCTCGATTTGTTATCAGCCTTTTGTCTTCCGACTTCGCCAGGATGAACGCCCAAGTTCGCCTCATGTCTAGTGCTCTTACAAGTTTTTTCTCTGGTCTAAATGTTAAGTTTTTTGTGCACCACAAACTCTAGTTCTGGATCGATAGTTGGTCGGGGCACTCAATCCACCGCCTGTTCCGGTTTCCACGCTTGTGGTAGAACAGGTGGCAAGTCCCCATGTTTTTTGACAATTGTTTTTTTTAAGGTTTATGAACAATGGTGTCCACGCGTTCTGGTTTCCACTACAGAACATATGGCGTGCTCTAGTGTATACTCAGACATGTGTGATTTTTGCTAAAGCAAGGTAATACAATACTTATTTATTTAAAAAAAAAATTAATAAAGTAATGTGATTTTAAGGTCACAACAAATTGATGTATGAGACCTTCTTGTTTGTGGGACGGAATTTCTCCGGGGAGAGATTTAATTCCTAAAGTTTAATTTCTCTTGTGGATTTGAACTTATGACTTTCAAGTAAGAAACACATGTTCTTAACCATTAAACCCACTCAACAATCAAAACCAACTTGAAAACTTTAATAAAGTCAATATAATGGATACCTTTAAATTATAGAATCTAAATTGAAAGAAAAAATATTTCTTAAACAAAAATATTCATTAAATAAACAAGTACAAGTACAGTAATAGTCATGCCCATGTGATAAATGTAATATGATGATATTAATTATTTGTTCAAGTGATATATTTCTTAGCAATTTAATTTGAAAACAAATATTCGTTAAAATAATCCATTTCACCCCCCGGATGGGGTGTCAGAGCGCTCCACACATCCAGCAATGAACTCAGTGCCTGCCACCTCGCCTCGACCCACGTGATGACACCTGTTGCTCCCTTCGGCCTTTATGACCACCTTATGCATGTTGCAACCATCTATTTCACCGCACTCTCAACTAAATGCTCCAATGCGCTCAAAGTTGGCTTCCCATCATGGCTATGGCACGGGTACACTGTCTGATCCCTCTGCGCTCGTGTGCCTTTACTCTCCATCGTCCCTCTTATGGCGACGCCCATCCCCCAGTTGGCTTCTATCGCCCTCCCCTTCCAACAACTTTTGCACTCAGTCATTCTCCCTGGTGCCTACCTGGTTCTTCATGTTCGAATCTTCGCCTCTCCCTCTTGTTCGTCAGGCTATGACTCGCCTTTGAGTGAAATCGAAGAGAGGTTCCCTCTGGTACCAAAACAGAGCAGCCATGGCCAGTAGACACCCGCCCTCCTTCGCTCCTGTGCTTAGCTCCTCACCTTCGTCCTCCACTCAGTCCTTACCAGACCAAGGTGGCCTTCCACCTTTTTCCTCTCCATGGGCTTACCGAGTTGAATGGTTTGATTTTTAGGGTAATTCTCTCAGCTACGCTCCTGGACCTCTCCCCGACCTGGCCTCGACCTCACAGCCAATATTGGCACGCCCCTCCGGTCCACCACCCTTCGCTCCTTCGCCACCCTCGTCACTAAATTTTGTGCCTTTGCTGGAGGAATTCAACACGCAAATGCAGGAACTCCAATTGGAGGCGTCTCAATGCCAAGCTCTGCTCTAGCCAGACTATGCTTCATGCCCGGGACTCCAGGATTCGATCTCAATTCTCCAAGACTTGGTCTTCGTTGTCCGTAAGGACGTCGATGACCTTCGTTTTAGGCTGGAACACCTGGACCAACGCACAGAGAAAATTGAGTCTCTTCTCTCAACATTGCTTCGTTCCCTGCATTCTCGAGACTCGGGCACCAACACACCCGCATCTCTAGGGGTGGTTCTTGCTCCAAACTTCCAAGGGGACGATGAATGAGGCGTGGCTGCATGCGACTAAGGACAATCGAGACACCATGTAGGGCACATGCGCAGCGGAAGCTGAGGACATGCAAGCACACCAGACACCATGACAGTTGGTAGGCATACAAGTGTCAGCATGCATGTTTTATTTTAACAATTGTCAGTTGTTTCTGGAATATTCTCTTTACGTTGTTGGAGTTTAGTAATGTCTATTTTGTGGGTTTGTCATTTGATAGGCGTTGTCTGGTTCATCGTATAATCTTTTTTGATCTATAGTTTGAAAGCATGGATAGTCTGAATCGGTTTCCCCACGTGGCGATTCAGGCAAATATGTCTAATTTTTACTGATCTTTCTAGTCAGTCTGTCAGGCTGAGTTGGTTTCCCTTCGGGGCAACTCAACACTCCAAAAACTCGTTCTCAAGACGGTACTGTAATTTTTTTTGTATGATAGGTAATATATAGCTTCTTACTTAAAAAAAAACATTTCAGAAGTTATTATTAGTATATTAAAGTATTTATTTAATAAATATAATAAGGTATTGTTATTATTAGTATATTAAAGTATTTGTTTAATAAATATAATAATGCAATGTTAGCATTAAAAAATATTTGTTTGATAAAAATAATAATGTTTTTAATATTATTGTTAGTTTATTAAAATATTTTTACATTTTTATTTTATTTTTTTAATCATTTTATTAGTTTTTTAATCAAAATTGGAGAATTTTATATTAATAGGGATCAAAAAGCAAAATGAGAGAGAGTACATATATGATGTTTCACAAAAGTCCCTAGCAACATCTTTTGATTTTTCCTAGTATCCAAGTCTTGCTTTCCCAACTTTCTAGTATCTACATACATACTAACATGCCAACTATAACATCAATAGAAAACATTCAAAATGCAAATACAACTACATAACATTTATTTGAGCTTATTGTGAAGATTTGTCTCCAGGGAATTATGAGGTTGGTCCATTGTCATTCCTTCTTTTTGTTGCTATCAAAATTTTGCTTCCTTGTCTTTGTCTTCACTCTACTTTGTGTTTTGTCCTCAAGATGTGGAGTCTGAAATTGACGCTTCGCTTGAGTATTGATTGGAGCATCTGATTTTGTAGCAGTCCATTTTTAGCTTTGAATTTTTTTCTCCATGTTTCGTTATAATTCCCATAATTTTTTCATATTGCTCCTATTGTTTCATTTCCATACTATGCACAATGGTGGAGAAAGACATAAGGGAATTTCCATTGTTGATCAGGGACTCTTCTTGTCTCCTTAAAACCTTACGAACGTCTCAGATGTCTTGAGGTTCCATAATGAACGCAATTTCAAAAGATAGCCTCTAATTTCCACTACATAACCTGACGACCGATATGGCTTGATAAAATCCAAAGTACCTCTTTGTGTGACTGCAAAAAACTAATGTGCTATAGTGTGAGGAGTGTGGACTAGAAAGGATGGTTCAATTTAGCTCTATTTCAACAAGACAAAGATCTAACTTCTTTTTGCTTGTTGTAATAATAGTCCCACTAACATAAATGAGCCAAAATAACATTGACTCCCTTTCCCCACAGGCCGAGACAATTGGCTTATTCAAATCACAAAACCTCAGATAAGGGCACCTTGATAAGACAATGCAACAAGATCGCCCCCACACAAAAAGCACAATACCAAGGAACCCGGATAGAAACAGAGCCATCGAGTCAATATAAAACATCAATCCCCTTCCACATGGCATAGAAAAGCCTCCTAATCAACTAGCACCAATCAAATATACATGAAATCAATTGACTAAAAACTATTGGTCTTTTACACCAAAAGAATTCATCCCAAGAGGAATGAACACTTACTTGGAATACAAAGCACTAAAAATGTTTTGGCACAGAGCTAAAAACCTCCTTCACTATCGACTAGAGGAGAAACCACCAAAAGTAACCCCAGGTGTTGTCAAATACAAAAGCCAGAGTTTCATTAACATCCTCACAACTATTTAAACATCCCCTGTCCTTGCTTGGAATAGTCCCATAACGTATAAATGGAGTGATAGCAGATTGCATATCTTTATGCCTCTCCCATACTAGCTTCGTGTTGTTGCATGGGAGATTTGTACTCGAGTGTAACACCCTGTTTCCCCCAGTCTGTAAAAATAACTATATTGGCCAAGAACTATGGCAAACTCAAAGATGTGAATGTTTGATTTGACGGACCTTTGCATAAAAGGTCGATGAATGTAAATTATGTTATGGATATGTGTTGCATGACTGCTRGGAGAGTGATGTGCTAAAAGAGACCACGATGGCTAATGAGAGGTGGTGGAAGGGACCTGGAATGGTTGTGTTAACTTCCATCGAGCCAATACCGTACCGGTTTATACTTGCTCGAAAACCAAAGCAGCTCTCTGACCCTGGAATGGATTTTCCGTTAGATTGGTAGGTGGGGAGGCTCCTCAAGAGTTAATGAGGGGATGGGGGCGAACCGCTCATCCGTAACAACCCTCGGACCTGACCATGGATGGCGAAATTTGCACCACACAACCTTTCAGACAAATGGGCAAGGGAGGAAATGTGGTAGGGGAGAGCGCATGCGACAGGGATCGCAGAGGAGAATTGGAGAAAACCCTGGAAACGCAGAGAGTTCTGAGTATCAGGAGAAGGAAAGCAACCTTCGTTCTGGATTATTTTCCTGTATCAGGAGAAGGAGAGTAACCTTCGTCCTGGATTATTTTCCTGTATCAAGAGAAGGAGAGTAACCTTCGTCCTTGATTTCTGTTGAGCTGGAAGTAAGAAACTGAACCTCAAAGCATCGTGGTCTAGCTCGGGGGTGGCTAGTGGTAAATCCATTTGGAGTCACTGAGCCTACGATTGGGTGGAAATGAGCACCGCTCTCAGCAGTTGCATCACGCCTGGTAGATCTTATAAGTGTTTTATACCTTGTATTTTCGAACTGAATATCATGAATGCATGCTTATGTTTATATGCCCATAATAATTTATGTGTAGAATGATTGCCTGGTGTCTTAGACTGGAAATAATGTATGCATGTGTATACTTCCATGCCATAGTCAGTTTCTGTGCAAAGGATTAAGTTTGGGGCATGAGTTTGCTCCACTAAGAATCATCTTGTTTGCTTGACTCTCGTAATGTTCCGGGAAGGCTCCTCAAGAGTACTCTTCCCCAAGAATTACCCCATAAACCTTGGAACCGTGCCGAACCTTTACCCAGAGACTCGACTAAGATCAGGGACGATCGCCCAAGAACCGTCTGAAGGTTCATGCAATCCGGGTCTGGAAACCTTATGCAAGAAAGGGTATCTCTCTAAGGTCACAGAGTCGTGGGAGTTTGAAGCCCCGAGAAGTTGGATTTCGCGGTTCAAGCTCAAAAGGGATAGCGAGTCCAATTATAGAAAGAGAGAATACCCTATCATTTGGTAGACGAATGGTCAGAATCCTTTCAGGAACACCCCATATATATCAAGACCGATGGATCTAGAGAAGGAGCTCAGGCGTTAACACCTCGACACTTTCAGCCTTCGCAAGTGGCGATAGGATCCAGGACCGTAGATCCAAGGATCTGACGGAGCTCTATTGACCGTCGATCTTAGCCTTTGCACAAGCAGGAGAGTAGCATTTCATTGACTCGCGACTTGGGGTGGTCAAGGGTAGGACTGCATGAACTCACGAATCACGAGATCGCGACGTGATCGTGGCCATTGGATCCAGGCCACGGGAGAACCGTGGGATCAAAACTTTCGTGGTTATCGCCTATCAGGGGTTCAGAACTTGAGAGAGTTTCCTTTCGACTGTAGAAGTCGCGAAGTGCCGAGCGTCGAGGGCTCGTGCAAACATGTGGTCCGTCCATAAGTGGGGACCGCGTGTTTAACATGTGGCGTAACAAAAAGAGCCCAGAGAAAGGTGGGAGCGGGTGACAGGTGATGGACACATGTCGCTTGGGAAAGAGTCAACCCATTATTGACTTATCATTTCTCGGGAATTTGGGAAGAAGGAGCACGAGGGCTCAACACTCCAACTCGCGAAGTCGCGAGATGTGAGTAGCGCTATTATTTAGCTTAGGAAGCGGATGACAGGTGATGGACACATGTCGCCTGGGGAAGAGTCAACCCATTGTTGACTTATCGTGGCTCGGGGTTTCGCAGGATGAAGAAGTTGCACCCTGATCGCTAAGGCCGCGAAACGCCGAGAGCTGAGGTCTCGTGCAACAGGCGGCAACAGCACCGCTCGTCAGCAGAGTACAATAGAGGAGACAAGTGGCATGTGCGGGTCTCTTTTGCAGAGCCCACGTAACATTGACCTCTCGCGTCTCGGGATTTCGCAAAGGAGGAGCACGAGGGCTCAACACCTCAACTAGCAAAGTTGCGAGTGGTGCTAGTGTTTAGCCTAGCCTACGATTACATGTAGCAGGCGCTAGTGAGGAAGGAGCCATACCCGTATCGTATCTCGAGTATCGGTGTTTGGAGAAAGGGGAGTCGAGAGTCTTGACTCCCAACTCGCGAGTTGCGAAAGGCGCTTGCACTAAGGCAAGGTTGTGGTCATTTGGAGGAGGATAAGGGAAGGGAGGATCTGCGCTAGGCCCCATAGAAGTCTCGGGGATTCTGTCCCTCGAAGAAAAAGATGAAAAATCCAGGTTGTTGTAGTGGGTGTGTGTCAAATTGGTATCAGAGCATGGTTACAACACTGGCCTGCTTGGGCTCATGGACGAGTTGCGCAGGAACTCCATCTGAAGTACTTTTAAAAGGAGTAACTCTCTATCCTAACCCCCCTTATCAAAAGCTGAAGTTAAGAATGAAAATTCCTATTGTGAATGAATATAATGTTGACTAACAACAAGTGTTTTTCTTGCACAACAACCGGACGATCAACCATGGGAAACTGTAGACGCATAGAATGGTGACGCACCATGAAGTGGGGGATGGCTCCCACAACAAAGACGAAGAGTTTGACGAAAGGAGAGCGGTAGAGACCCCTCTCGATCTAGCTGAGACTGTGAGAAGCCTCATGGTCGAACTACAGAGCTGCAAGGCAGACAACGAGAGGTTGATAAAAGAGCAAGAGAAGCAAACATAAATTAATGCAGTCTTGCTGCAGAGTTTATCCGACATACAAAGACAATTGCAGCATGGACCTGACATCAGTCACGCAGACCGACGACAGACAAAGAAAATTCGAAGTCCACCTAAGATACAGAAACATGGTCTTTTAAGTGGCCACACTGGGAAGAGCACTTCAAGAAAGGTCCACCCCAGAGATAAGAGACAAGCGTCGAACGATTCCTCTGGAAAGGAAACTGGCGACTCGAAGGGATCTTCTAGTAGCAGAACTAGTTCTTATTCCCAAAGAAAATGGAAGAAGCAAAAGCATTCCAAAAGTCATAATCTCGAAGATTTCAAGAAGGCCAAACCACCCTCTTTCGACGGTGAAATAAAGAATGGGGAGGAAGCAGAGGCATGGCTGCTTGGACTAAAGAAGTATTTCAGAGTCCATGACTTCTCAAAAAACTTGAAGGTCCGAGTAGCCACTTTTAAATTGAATGGAAAGGATTCCATTTGGTGGGAAGACCTTGAGAATGTAAAAGGGATTCACAAAGAGAACCTATCTTGGGAACGGTTTGAGAAATACTTCAGAAAAAAGTATCTGTCAGAAAAGTATTTCGACGAAAAGACTAAAGAATTCTATGAACTCAAGCTGGGGCAACTCACCATAGAGGAATATGTCAGCAGATTCCTCGAGTTGCTAAGGTACGTACCTTATATAAAAGCAGAAAGGGCAAAGGTACAACGATTCATCAGTGGAATACCTAAGGACTATCAAAACAGGATTGAGTTTGATGAGCCAAAGACCCTAGAAGACATTATCCAAAAGGTAGGATATTGTTATGAACAACTGGGGCATCAGATAGAACCTCGTGAAGGCTGGAAGCAAAAGAATAGTTTGGGATTCTAGAAAAAGGGGTTTAAATCCCCAAGATTTAAAAACTATAAAAAGAACTCAAGGATGAGCTTCCCAACCCGAAGTGTACATCAACAAAATTTCCCCTCCCAGAGTGGAAATAAACCTTCTGGATCTACCCCAGGAAAGATTGATAACCCAAAGAGAAAACCCTTGAAATGTTGGGGTTGTGGAGAAGAACATTTATTGAGGGACTGCCCGCACCAACAACAGAACAGTCATAGAATTTACAACGTTCAAGAAGCTACCACCGTTAATGATGTGGCCAGGAGTGTGTCGCAAATCTATGCAGCCTTGGATAATAAACAAGCGGACCACCAAGCTTCAGTGGTGGAAATGGAAGGTATGATCACCAACCATCTAATGTCTATTCTAATTGACCCTGGTTCAAATTTGAGTTATATAGCTCCTAAGGCTGTTGATAAGTGTAAATTACAGTCACATAAACACGCCAAGCCATGGTTGGTACAATTAGCCACTGACACCAAAAGAAAGGTAGCGGAGGTCATACCAACTTTCCAATTCATAATGGGTGAATTCCCCAACCAAGCAACCCTTAACATACTACCCCTAGGATCATATGACCTGTTGATTGGTATGGACTGGCTAGCCACATATAAAGCCAGACTGGACTGTTACCATAAAACCTTAGAATGTATAGGTGAAGAAAGAAGAAGGATAACCCTTCGAGGGATCCAAAAACCTGTCTCGGTGAGACGAATATCAACCCTTAAAATGAGAAAGTATTGCAGAAAGGGGTGTCCACTTTATACGATACAGGTGTTGGAATCAGTTGAAGATGACAAACTGAGCCTTGAAGACCACCCCACACTAAGAGAATATAGAGATGTATTTCCGGAAGAGGTAACGGGTCTACCTCTGAGAAGGGATATTGACTTCTCGATAGAACTTGCACCAGGAGCGGTGCTAGTGTCTAGGACACCCTACAAGATGAGCACACCCGAGCTAGTCGAGCTTAAATTACAACTAAAAGAAATGATGGACAGAGGCTATATCTGGCCCAATGTGTCTCCATGGGGAGCACCAGTTCTGTTTGTAAAGAAGAAAGATGGTACCCTTCGACTATGCATAGATTATAGACAACTAAATAAGGTAACCATAAATAACAAGTACCCCTTATCCAGATCTCAAGTCAGATCACAAAGATTGACTTGAGATCTGGATACCATCAAGTCCGAATCAAGGGTGAAGACATCCACAAAACTGCCTTCAGGACGAGATATGGTCACTATGAGTTTGTGGTAGTACCATTTGGTTTAACCAATGCCCCAACCACTTTTATGTGCTTGATGAACAATGTGCTTAGCAAATTCCTAGACAAATTTGTACTGGTTTTTATTGACGATATATTAATTTACTCCAAGAATAGAGAGGAACGTGAGGAACATCTTAGACTTGTGCTTCAAGTGCTAATAGAACATTGGCTCTATGCCAAATTTAGCAAATGCGACTTTTTCCAGAAGCAAATACATTACTTAGTCCATGTCATATCTGAAGAAGGAGTAGCAGTAGACCCTGACAAGATCAGGTCTATCATGGAATGGCCTACCCCAAAGGACGTTTCAGATATCAGATCCTTTATGGGCTTAGCAGGATACTATAAGAGATTTATACAAGGATTCTCCAAGATTGGTTGTCCAATCACTGCCCTCCAGAAGAAGGGAGCTAAATTCATGTGGACAGAAGAATGTGAAGAAAGATTTCAATCCCTAAAACATACACTGACCCATGCACCCGTGTTGAAGATCGTTGATCCCGAAAACGACTTCCTTGTGTGCACAGATGCCTGTAAGGAAGGGCTCAGAGGAGTCCTTATGCAAGGAGGAAGTGAAGTCTGCTATGAATCCTGAAAATTGAATGAGCATGAAGTCAACTATATGACCCATGATTTAGAGTTGGCCGCCATAGTGCACGCCTTAAAAATGTGGAGACATTACCTCCTAGGAAGGAAATTTGTGCTTATGACAGACCACTGTGGATTGCGATATATGTTTGACCAACCAAAGCTCAATGCCAGACAAGCTAGGTGGATGGCCCTCCTTAGTGAGTTTGATTTTTAAATCAAACATGTTAAGGAAAGGAAAATAAGGTGGTTGATGCCCTTAGCAGAAGTATGAAAACAATTCTTTTGGCAGCGGTGAGCACCTGCGAGACGAATGTTAAGGAAAGAGTCAGGAATGCACAAGAAGCAGACACATTCTTCCAGACCATGACCTCGTACCTGGAGCAAGAACCCACATGAATAAAGTATGAAGACTACCAAATGATAGATGGAGGTCTGCTAACTTACAAAAATAGATTGTATATTCTAGATTGTGATAACTTGAAGAGGGTTATAATGGATGAACTACATAAAAGACCATATACTGGTCATCCAAGATACCAGAAAATGATCACAACCACCAGGAAGCAATTCTATTGGCCTGGATTGAAGAAAGATATAGCTAAGTACTTAGCCAAATGCATAGAATGCCAACAGGTTAAAGTAGAACACCGACATCCAGCAAGATTATTACAACCTCTACCAATCCTGGAATGGAAGTGGGAAACCATTTCCATGGACTTCATCACCGGATTACCAACATCGACCAAACACAATGACGCCATCATGGTAGTGGTGGATAAATTAAGCAAGTCTGCCCATTTTATCCCCGTCAAATCGACTTGCAAGGCAATAGATATCGCCAGCATATTCATAAAGGAGATATTCAGACTACATGGCATGCCTAAAGAGATAGTGTCTGACAGAGACACGAAATTTACTTCCAACTTTTGGAAATCCTTGATGGCTGGTCTAGAGACCAAATTATTGTTTAGCACAGCCTACCATCCTCAAACCGATGGACAGACGGAAAAGAGTGAACCAAATATTAGAGGACATGCTAAGGATGCATGTAATGCATCAACCCAAAAAGTGGGAAGATTTCCTGCCACTGGTGGAATTCGCCTACAACAATGGCTACCAGGAATCCTTGAAGATGAGCCCTTTCGAAGTCCTCTATGGTAGACCGTGCAACACTCCAGTCAGTTTGAGTAATCCCGTGAACAGAGTTACTATTGGACTCGATATGTTGAAAGAAATGGAACAACAAGTGACTCAGATAAAACAAAATCTAAAGGTCGCTCAGAACAGACAGAAAAGTTACGCCGACCGAAAGAGAACTCCAAGAGAATTCAAGATGGGAGACCACGTATATCTCAAAGTTAGGCCCAGGAAGAGTTCCCTGAGAATGGGAGCTTGTGCCAAGTTGGCACCTCGGTATTGTGGACCCTTTGAAGTTCTCGATAGAGTGGGACCTGTAGCCTATAGGCTAGCACTTCCTCCCACAGTAAAAGCACATAATGTTTTCCATGTTTCATTATGGAAGAAAGATGTACATGATTCTAATCATATAATTGACTGGTATGTGATCCAGGTGGAACCGGAGGGAGAATTCCTGCCAGAACCTCAATGCATACTGGATAGAAAGGAAACCCCACCCAGGAACCGAACCATTGCACAGGTCAAGGTGTAGTGGAAACATTTTGGCTCAGATGAGGCTACGTGGGAAATTGAAGATGCCATGAAACAAGCATATCTGATTTTGTTTACTTCTGTACTTACACATCATATTGATAGATAGAACATTGAGGACGATGTTCCTTTAAGGGGGAGGGAATTGTAACACCCTGTTTCCCCTAGTCTGTAAAAATAACTATATTGGCCAAGAACTATGGAAAACTCAAAGATGTGAATGTTTGATTTGACGAACCTTTGCATAAAAGGTCGATTAATGTAAATTATGTTATGGATATGTGTTGCATGACTGCTGGGAGAGGGATGTGCTAAAAGAGACCACGATGGCTAATGAGAGGCGGTGGAAGGGACCTGGAATGGTTGCGTTAACTTCCATCGAGCCAGTACCATACTGGTTTATACTTGCTCAAAAACCAAAGCAGCTCTCTGACCCTAGAATGGATTTCCCATCAGATTGGTAGGTGGGGAGGCTCCTCAAGAGTTAATGAGGGGATGGGGGTGAACCGCCCATCCGTAACAGCCCTCAAACCTGACCATGGACGACGAAATTCACGCCACACGCAACCTTGCAGACAAATGGGCAAGGGAGGAAATGTGGTAGGGGAGAGCGTGCGTGACGGGGATCGCAGAGGAGAATTGGAGAAAACCCTAGAAACGCAGGGAGTTATGAGTATCAGGAGAAGGAGAGTAACCTTCGTCTTGGATTATTTTCCTGTATCAGGAGAAGGAGAGTAAGCTTCGTCCTTGATTTCTGTTGAGTTGGAAGTAGGAGACTGAACCTCAAAGCATCATGGTCTAGCTCGGGGGTGGCTAGTGGTAAATCTGTTTGGAGTCATTGAGCCTACGATTGGGTGGAAATGAGCACCCCTCTCAGCAGTTGCATCACGCCTGGTAGATCTGATAAGTGTTTTATACCTTGTATTTTCGAACTGAATATCATGAATGCATGCTTACATTTATATGCCTATAATAATTTTTGTGTAGAATGATTGCCTGGTGTCTTAGACTGGAAATAATGGATGCATGTGTATACTGCCATGCCATAGTCGGTTTCTGTACAAAGGATTAAGTTTGGGGCATGAGTTATCTCCACTGAGAATCGTCTTGTTTTCTTGACTCTCATAATGTTCCGAGAAGGCTCCTCGAGAGTACTCTTCCCCAAGAATTACCCCATAAACCTTGGAACCGTACCGAACCTTTACCCAAAGACTCGACTAAGATCAGGGACGATCGCCCAAGAACCGTCTGAAGGTTCATGCGATCCGGGTCTGGAAACCTTATGCAAGAAAGGGTAGCTCTCTAAGGTTGCAGAGTCATGGGAGTTTGAAGCCCCGAGAAGTTGGATTTCGCAATTCAAGCTCATAAGGAATAGCGAGTCCAATTATAGAAAGAGAGAATACCCTATCATTTGGTAGACGAACGATCAAAATCCTTTTGGGAACACCCCAGATCTGTCAAGACCGATGGATCTAGAGAAGGAGCGCAGGTGTTAACACCTCGACCCTTTTAGCCTTCGCAAGTGGCGATGGGATCCAGAACCGTAGATCCAAGGATCTAACAGAGCTCTATTGACCATCGATCTTAGCCTTTGCACAACTAGGAGAGTAGCATTTCTCTGACTCACGATTTGGGGTGGTCAAGGGTAGGACTGCATGAACTCACGAATCGCAAGATCGCAACGTGATCGTGGCCGTTGGATCCAGGCAATGGGAGAACCGTGGGATCAAAACTTTCGTGGTTATCGCCTATCGGGGGTTCGAAACTTGAGAGAGTTTCCTTTTGACTGTAGAAGTCGCGAAGTGCCGAGCGCCGAGGGTTCGTGCAAACACGTGGCCCGTCTGTAAGTGGGGACCACGTGGTTGACAGGTGGCATAACAAAAAGCGCCCAGAGAAAGGTGGGAGTGGGTGACAGGTGATGCACACATGTTGCCTGAGAAAGAGTCAACCCATTGTTGACTTATTGTATCTCGGGAATTTGTGAAGAAGGAGCATGAGGGCTCAACACTCCAACTTGCGAAGCCGCGAGATGCGAGTAGCGCTAGTATTTAGCTTAGGAAGCGGGTGATAGGTGATGGACACATGTCGCCTGGGGAAGAGTCAACCCATTGTTGACTTATCATGGCTCGAGGTTTCACAGGATGAAGAAGTTGCACCCTGATCGCTAAGGCCGCAAAACGCTGAGAGTCGAGGTCTCGTGCGACAAGCGACAACGGCACTGCTCGTGAGCAGAGTACAGCAGGGGAGACGAGTGGCGTGTGCACATCGCTTTGGAAGAGCCCACTTAAAATTGACCTCTCGCGTCTCAGGATTTCGCAAAGGAGGAGCACGAGGGATCAACACCTCAACTAGCGAAGTTGTGAGTGGTGCTAGTGTTTAGCCTAGCCTACAGTTACATGTAGCAGGTGCTAGTGAGGAAGGAGCCATACCCGTATCGTATCTTGGGTATCGGTGTTTGGAGAAAGGGGAGTCGAGAGTCTTGAATCGCAACTCGCGAGTTGCGAAATGCAGTTGCGCTAAGGCCAGGTTGTGGTCATTTGGAGGAGGATAAGGGAAGGGAGGATCTGCGCTAGGCCCCATAGAAGTCTCGGGGATTCTATCCATCGAAGAAAAAGACGAAAATCTAGGTTATCGTAGTGGGTGTGTGTCATCGACACTCCTTCCCTAGTGCTTGACACCTACCTATCTTTAATGCTTACCTTGACTCTGATAATTTCATACCTTAGAAGTGAAGATTGGAGGTTGGTCTTAGGGAATATATGTGAAAGATACAACCCCATTTTTTGCTATTATTCCTTGCAACGGTCATGCAGCTTCATCAACCATACTATCAACCTTTCGATTTAGCTCTCTCAAGATATGATAGAAGGAGAAGGAGATTTTAACCAAATTCTAAATGAGTTTTTCAATTCTATAGAGGATCAAGGCTAATCAAATATCTTTCAAAGGTTCCTAGTGATTTAGTGAGTTGATTACCATCCTTGAATCCCCTAAGACTATCAATTATCTTCTTCCTCAGCCAATGATGATGGAATATACATGCAACGAGGCATACGCTTCGGCTTGATTGTTCGTTGCAATTCCCAACCCCCGAGCATAAATAGATTCCTATATTCCTTCTGGGTCATAGATGACCCCTCCCTCTCCTACCACCCCTAATCTACATTTCTATTATTAACAATGCCATCAATAATGTGTAACATTGTCACAAAGCCTACTCGTTTTGAAATTCATGCTAAGCATTTTGACTTGCCTCTATACATATCATCATTTACAAAATAGTGGTTTCTAGGCAAAGTGATAATACAATAATCCACATCAAAGTGACTCTATACACATACGTATATATTTGACTTTATAATAATAGTAATAATCTAATTTTACGGTCACGACCAAGCCAGACAACAAATTGGTGTATGAGATCCCCTTTGTTCGTGGGATAAGGGACCCCCTCTGCACAACGATTTGATTACTAAAGTCTATAGAGGTGTACATACTCTACCCCCCTTTGGATTTGAACATGTAAATATTACTTATAAGGCTTGATGTATTTTATAGCATGATTTCTTCTAAGATTCATAGATTGCAATGACACATTAGAGAGATATATATGGATTCAAGATTTCTTTTGAGATTGATAGATTACAATGACAGGATAGAGAGAGATATATATAATCCACTTTTTATGAAGATATTGCACTAGTGCCAATTTCTTAGGCATTGCAAATGTTTGTTTGAAAGTATTTAATTTTTTTACATATGAAAAATCTACAGTGTTTAAAATATTGCTAACAAGTTCAAAATAAGAACCAAAATCGGGCCATTCCAAGAATTGTCTTTTACAAAAGACATAACCATTAAAGGAAACAATGAGTTTGTATGTAAATACTATTTGAAATTCAGTTGAAATATGCAAACGTCGTTCATAAAATCAATTAAGATGGAAATTGTATCGACGACAACAAAGACTTACTTCAAAACAAAATGACCATTTGGATACGTTGCTCAATATTATACATAGAGACCCACCCTATTATTTCAACAGTCGACATGAACACTCTACCATATTAACTTGAGCATGGACCTACATATGCAATTATTTATAATTGATTTAAGCACCGACGATACATGAATGTCCCACCCTGAAACAACATACAAACAATTTTCCCACCTCGAAACAACATAGAAGCAAATAATTATTGAAATTGTAAGAAGGAAATAAAAGCCCAAAAACCTTTATCTATCTGAAAGTAACCGTTGGTATTTAGGTTGCAATAACATCTTCAATTATAATTATCTTATTGCATTCACATTTTGCTTCACAATTGGAAAACATTGCACATCCCTAACAAATATGACCACATGGAATGCTTAGTGCTATGACTTCTATTTGGTAGTATCCTAGCCAGGGAGTTGGCCATACCAATGTGATTATTCAATGAATCGACAGAAAATGTGATGTTGTGTTTCCCCAACAACATGTTACTACAACAATGACATGTAAGGTTAGTAGCACAAACATATGTTGCAAGGCAACATCAATTGAATATGTGTAGCTATGAGTTTTAAGGAATTTGTGAGCGTATTGGAAAACACACATTGATACAACATGACACATATTTGTATTACGTGTTATTTGAAAGATGCAAGGAAATTGAACCTCAACATTCTTGAAAACAAAGTTTCTTGTCACCTGTTGGAACATCTCTAAGAAATCATGTTGTGATAATTTATTTTGCTTGTTTGTAAATCAATACGAGCTAATGCCAATGTCAACTGAAAATCATAAGACATCTAGACAGTAAGATAATGCAATTTGGGTGCAAGGAAGTATGAATGACTAGAGGTACTTGGTAGCAATGCAAAGGAGGCAAAGACAATATATTAAGTCTTAGAACCTGTTATGATGCAACACCTTAAAAATGATAAAAAGTCAGTGAATACAATCCACTTCGAGGGGGAAACATCCTTTTACAATATATCCAATTCAAAATACAATATGAGATTAGATAAGATAATCCTAAGACTAGGTATCCTTGGTATATATATAGGAGACAAATAGTACAATTATAATGAAATGGTGCAACGAAGGGTTCTAGCCTATATACAAATATAACACTCGAAGTGTAATAATTCAATATCTAGGGCTTAATAAGGGGTTTTATACATAACATGGGGTTTTTTCGAGGGCTTAACATGCTCCTCCCCTTCGAATAAGTGTTGTCTTCAACACTTGACTAACCAAGGGTGTTTCTGCAAGAAAAACTCATCTTCCCTTGTCGCCTCTTCCACTGGTAAGTTCTTCCATTTGACGAGGTACTCTGTAATTTCTCGATTTCTCAACTTCTTAATCATTTTTGCAAGGATTGTTTTTGGTTCTAGTATGATTTTCCCTTCTTCATTACTCTCTCGTAAAATAGTTTGGACTGGGATCTTGTTGTTGATGACCTTCTTTAAGCAAGAAACATGGAAGACTGGATGTACACATGAAGATGGAGCCAACTCCAATTTGTAAGCCATAGTTCCAATCCTTTGCAAAACATTATAGGGGCCACAATATTTGGGTGATAATTTATTGTCCTTCTTTTGTTGCTTGAGGGACATCTGTTGATATGTTTTTAGCCTAAGAAATACCCAATCCCCCACTTCAAATTCCCTTTAACTGTGATGTTGATCTGCTTGTTGTTTCATCCTATTTTGTGTCATAACCAAGTTGTCCTTCAATAGTTTGAGAACCTCTTGTTGGTCCCCTATGTTGGTCCCCTATGTGGTCCTCCACTGCTTGAACCATTGTATTCCCTTTCAATGGTGATGTAATGGATGGAGGATGATATCCATAAAGTGCCAGAAATGGGGACATTTTTTATAAAGTATGGAAGAATGTGTTGTGCCACCATAACGCCAAGGGAAACCACTTGACCCATTGTGTATGTTTATCATATGCAAAGCAACAAAGATATCCTTCTAGACATTTGTTCACAATCTCAGTTCGCCCATTTGATTGAGGATGATAAGATGAGTTGTGAGCCAATTGAGTACCCAAATAAGAAAATAATCTAGTCCAAAAATTTTCGATGAAAATTGGATCTCTATCACTTACAATAATCTTGGGGACTCCATGTAGCTTTTGAATTGTTTCCATGAATGTTGTGGCTACTGTACTTGATTTAAAATGATGAGAAAGAGAGAAAAAATGGGCATAATTTGTTAGTCGATCCATAGCTACCATGATGACACTCTTTCCTTCGGATTTGGGTAAACTTGTAATAAAATCCATTGAAACTTCTTGCCAACATTGACTTGGCATAAGTAATGGTTCTAGGAGACCTGGCGTCTTGATTGTCCTTTCTTTATTATGTTTCCACACCAAACATTCAGACACAAATTTTTGAACATTAGTTTTAATACCTTCCCAGAAAAGTCCTTTTTGATCATGTGGTACATTTTCAAGAATCTTGAATATCCTCCTATAAGAGAAGTGTGCAATTCTAGAAGGACCTTTTGTTTGAGTTGGGAATTCTTACATAAATATAGTTGATCATGGTACCATAGAAAATCATTCTTCCATATAAAATTATCTAATGAACTGGGGTCCTCTTGTAGTTGTTGAATGACCTTGCATACCTCTTTATCTTGCTTCCATTCTATCCTTGCTTCTTCCACACAATCAGAAAGACCTCAAAGATAATGTATAAGAGATATATACTAAGGATGGGGTTATAGGGGAAGGAAAAGAAAAAAGGGAAAGGGGGAAAGGAATAATAGAAAGGAGATAGGAGAAAGGAAAAGGAGAAAGGAAGTAGGGGAAAGGGATTGTGGAATAGCAATAGCACATAATGAACGTTCTGATTCTTCTTCTTTCCTTGAAAGGGCGTCTACCACAACATTGTGTTTTCCTTTTTTGTAAATAATTTCAAAGTCATAACCTAGCATCTTTGTAACCCATTTTTTTTGCTCTTCTGAAGACAATCGTTGCTCCAAGAAGTACTTCAAGCTATCATGATATGTTTTTACTTTGAAGTATCTTCCTATTAGTTAAGGATGCCATTTATGAACTGCATGTAGTATGGCCAACATTTCCTTTTCAAAAATGGGTTTGAGTAAGTTTTTTCCTTTAATTCAGATGCTTTCAAAGGAAAGGGGCCTTCCTTCTTTCATTAAAACTACATCAATTCCATGGCCCGAGGCATCACACTTCACAATAAATGTTTTTGTGAAGTTAGGTGTGGCAAGGATGGGAGTTGTACACATAGCCTCCTTAATATTTTCAAAATCTTTTGTTGTTACTTCCATCCAAGAAAATTCATCCTTCTTTAATAATGTTGTTAGAGGTGTTTCTCTTTGACCACAATTCTTGAAAAACTTGTGGTAATAGCCTATCAATCCTAAGAATCCTCTAAGCTTCTTCAAGGTTTGGGGATTGGCCATTCCCTCATGGATTTAATTTTGTTAGGATCCACTTTTACACCTTAATGAGATACTATATGACCCAAATATTCCACTTCTTGAACCCCAGAGGCACACTTGGAAGGATTTGCATAAAGTTGTTGTTCTTCCAATAGTTGTAATACTATGTCAACATGTTGTACATGCTCTTCCCAAGATTTGTTGTAGATTAGTATGTCATCAAAAAATACTAACACACTTTTTCTAACGAAGGGCTTGAAATAGAATTCATCAAGCTTTGAAATGTTGAAGGTGCATTAGTAAGTCCAAATGGCATAACCAAAAACTCATAATGACCTTCATGTGTTCTAAAAGATGTTTTGGGAATGTCTTCCTACCTCATTATGATTTAATGATACCCCAAATTAAGATCCAACTTAGTAAATAATTTTGCTTCATGCAATTCCTCTAATATTTCACTAATGACAGTAATAGGAAACTTATCTTTGATGGTCATTTTGTTGAGTTGTCTATAATCTGGATACATACACCATGAACCATCCCTTTTTGTAATCATCACCATTGGTGAAGAGAAAGAACTTTAGCTATGTTGAATGACTACGACTATAACACCCTGTTTCCCCCAGTCTGTAAAAATAACTATAATGGCCAAGAACTATGGCAAACTCAAAGATGTGAATGTTTGATTTGACGGACCTTTGTATAAAAGGTCGATGAATGTAAATTATGTTATGAATATATGTTGCATGACTGCTGGGAGGGGGATGTGCTAAAAGAGACCATGATGGCTAATGAGAGGTGGTGGAAGGGACCTGGAATGGTTGCGTTAACTTCCACCGAGCCAGTACCGTACTGGTTTTTACTTGCTCAAAGACCAAAGCAACTCTCTGACCCTGGAATGGATTTTCCATCAGATTGGTAGGTGGGGAGGCTCCTCAAGAGTTAATGAGGGGATGGGGGTGAACCGCCTATCCATAAAAGCTCCCAGACCTAACCACGGACGAGGAAATTCATGCCGCACACAATCTTGCAGAGAAAAGGCAAGAGAGGAGGTGTGGTAAAGGGTAGAAAGAGAGAGCGCGCGTGACAAGGATCGCGTAAGAGAACTGGATAAACTTTGGAAACACAGGGAGTTCTGAAGATATGAGAAGGAGAGTAACCTTCCTCCTGGATTATTTTTCTGTATCAGGAGAAGGAGAGTAACCTTCGTCCTTGGCTTCCATTGAGCTGGAATTAGGAGACTGAATATCAAAGCATCGTGGTCTAGCTTGGGAGTGGCTAGTGGTAAATCCGTTTGGAGTCACTGAGCCTATGGTTGGGTGGAAATGAGCACCCCTCCCAGCAGTTACATCACACCTAGTGGATCTAATAAGCGTTTTATGCCTTGTATTTTGAATTGAATATCATGAATACATGCTCATGTTTATATGCTCATAATGATCTATGTGTGGAATGATTGCCTGGTGTTTTAGACTGGAAATAATGGATGCATGTGTATACTTACATGCCATAGTTGGTTTCTGTACAAATGATTAAGTCTGGGGCATGAGTTCGCTCCACCGAGAATCGTCTTGTTTGCTTGATTCTCGTAATATTCTAGGAAGGCTCCTCGAGAGTACTCTTCCCCGAAAATTACCCCTTAAACCTTGGAACCATACCGAACCCTTACCCAGATACTCGACTAAGATTAGGGACAATTGCCCAAGAACCGTCTGAAGGTTCATGCGATCCGGGTCTGGAAACCTTATGCAAGAAAGAGTAGCTCTCTAACGTCTCAAAGTCGTGGGAGTTTAAAGCTCCGAGAGGTTGAATTTCATGATTCAAGCTCAGAAAGGATAGCGAGTCTAATTATCGAAAGAGAATACCCCATCATTTGGTAGATGAATGGTCGGAATCCTTTCAAAAATACCTCGGATCTGTCAAGATCGATGGATATAAAGGAGGAGCGTAGGTGTTAACACCTTGACCCTTTTAGCCTTCGCAAGTAGTGATGGGATCCAGGACCGTAGATCCAAGGATCTGTCGGAGCTCTATTGACCGTCAATCTTAACCTTTGCATAGGCAAGAGAGTGGAATTGAAAACATCCTGAAAGTCCCGAAGTATTCAGAACCATCCATCGACACAGGACTCGTGGCAGTCGGGTAGCATTTCGCTGACTCACGACTTGGAGTGGTCAAGGGTAGGACTGCATAAACTCACGAATCGCAAAATCGTGATGTGATTGTGGCAGTTGGATCCAAGCCACGGGAGAATCGTTGGATCAGAACCTCCACGTGGTATCGTGTATCGGGGGTTCGAAGGTTGAAAGAATCTCCTTTCGACTGCAGAAATCGTGAAGTGCCTAGCATCGAGGGCTCATGCGAACACGTGGCACACCCGTTAGGTGGGGACCGCGTGGTTGACAGGTGGCGTAACAACAAGCGCCCAGAGAAAGGTGGGAGCCGGTGACAGGTGGTGGACACATGCCGCCTAGGAAAGAGTCAACCCATTGTTGACTTATCATGGCTCGGGGTTTCACAGGATGAAGAAGTTGCCCCTTGATCACTAAGGTCGCAAAACGCCGAGAGCCGAGGTCTCATGCGACGGGCGGTAGCGACACAACTCGTAAGCAGAGTACAATAGAGGAAATAATTGGCATGTACACGTCGCTTGGCAAAGTCCACGTAACGTTGACTTCTCGCGTCTCAGGGATTCGCAAAGGAGGAGCACAAGGGCTCAACACTCCAACTAGTGAAGTCGCGAGTTGCGAGTGCTGCTAGTGTTTAGCCTAGCCTACGGTTACATGTAGCAGGCGCTAGTGAGGAGGGAGCCATACCTGTATCGCATCTCGGGTATCGACGTTTGGAGAAAGAGGAGTCGAGAGCCTTGACTCCCAACTCGTGAGTTGCGAAAGGCGCTTGCACTAATGCCAAGTTGTGGTTGCTTGGAGGAGGATAAGGGAATGGATGGTCTACGCTAAGCCCCATAGAAATTCGGGGATTCGGTCCCTCGAAGAAAAAGATGAAAAATCTAGGTTGTCGTAGTGGGTGTGTGACAAGTTGGTATCAGAGCATGGTTACAACACTTGGCCTGCCTGGGCTCATGAACGAGTTGCGCAGCTCCATTTGAAGTACTCTTAAAAGGAGTAACTCTCTATCTTAACCCCCTTTATCAAAAGTCGAAGTTAAGAATGAAAATTTCTATTGTGTGTATGCATTTGAAAAATATGAATTATGCACTGGTTATGAATGAATATAAATATTGACTAACAACAAGTGTTTTTCCTGCACATAAGCAGATGGTCAACAACGGGAAACTACAGACACATATAATGGTGGCGCACCATGAAGTGGGGGATGGCTCCCACAATAGAGACGAAGAGTCTGACGAAAGGAGAGCGGTAGAGACCCCTCCAGATCTAGTTGAGACTGTGAGGAGCCTCATGGTCGAACTACAGAGATGCAAGACCGACAATGAGAGGTTGATAAAAGAGCAAGAGAAGCAAATAGAAATTAATGCAATCTTGCTGCATAGTTTATCCGACATACAAAGACAATTGCAACATGGAACTGACACCAGTCACGCGGACCGACGATAGACAAAGAAAAGTCAGAGTCCACCTGAGATACAAAAACGTGGTCTTTTAAGTGGCCACACTGGGAAGAGCACCTCAAGAAAGGTCCACCCCAGAGAGAAGGGACAAGCGTCAGACGATTCTTCTGGAAAGGAAACTGACAACTTAGAGGGATCTTCTAGTAGCAGACCTAGTTCTTATTCTCGAAGAAAATGGAAGAAGCGAAAGCATTCCAAAAGTCATAATCTCGAAGAATTCAAGAAGGCCAAACCACCCTCTTTCGACGGAGAAATAAAGAAGGGGGAGGTAGCGGAGGCCTGGCTGCTTGGACTAAAGAAGTATTTTAGAGTCCATGACTTCTTAGGAAACTTGAAGGCCCGAGTAGCCACTTTCAACTTGAAGGGAAAGGCTTCCATTTGGTGGGAAGACCTTAAGAATGTAAAAGGGATTCACGAAGAGGACCTATCTTGGGAACGGTTTGAGAAATACTTCAGGAAGAAGTATTTGTCGAAAAAATATTTCGACGAAAAGACTAAAGAATTCTATGAACTCGAACTGGGGCAATTCACCATAGAGGAATATGTCAGCAGATTCCTCGAGTTGCTGAGGTAGGTATCCTATATAAAAGCAGAAAAGGCAAAGGTGCAATGATTCATCAGTGGACTACCTAAGGACTATTAAAACAGGATTGAGTTTGACGAGCCAAAGACCCTAGAAGACACTATCCGAAAGGCAAGATATTGTTATGAACATCTTGGGCATCGTACAGAACCTCGCGAAGGCTGGAAGTAGAAGAATAGTTCGGGATTCCAGAAAAAGGGGTTTAAATCCCCAAGATTTAAAAACTATAAAAAGAACTCAAGAATGAGCTTCCCAACTTGAAGTGTACACCAACAGAATTTCCCCTCCCATAGCGGAAATAGACCTTTTGGATCTACCCCAGGAAAGATTGATAACCCAAAGAGAGAACCCTTGAAATGTTGGGGTTGTGGAGAAGAACATCTACTGAGGGACTGCCCACACTGGCAACAGAACAATTGGAAAATTTACAACGTTCAAGAATCTACCACCGCCAATGACATAGCCAAGAGTATGCTGCAAATTTATGTAGCCGTGGATAATAAACAAGGTGACCACCAAGCTTCAGTGGTGGAGATGGAAGGTATGATCACCAACCATCTAGTGTCTATTCTAATTGACCCTGGTTCGAATTTGAGTTATATAGCTCCTAAGGCTGTTGATAAGTGTAAATTACAACCACATAAACATGCCAAGCCATGGTTGGTACAGTTAGCCACTGGCACCAAAAGAAAGGTAGTGGAGGTCATACCAGCTTGCCAATTCACTATGGGTGAATTCCCCACCCAAGAAATCCTTAACATACTACCCCTAGGATCGTATGACCTGTTGATTGGTATGGACTATAGCCACATACAAAGCCAGATTGGATTGTTACCATAAAACATTATAATGTGTAAGTGAATAAGGAAGAAGGATAACCCTTCGAGGGATCCAAAAACCTGTCTCGGTGAGATGAATATCAGCCCTTCAAATGAGAAAGTATTGCAGAAAGGGATGTCCACTATATGCGATACAGGTGTTGGAATCAGTTGAAGATGAAAAACCAAGCCTCGAATACCACCCCACACTAAGAGAATATAGAGATGTGTTTCCGGAAGAGGTACCGGGTTTACCTCCGAGAAGGGACATTGACTTCTCGATAGAACTTGCACCAGGAACAGTGCCCGTGTCTAGGACACCCTATAGGATGAGCACACCCGAGCTAGTTGACCTTAAATTACAACTAAAAGAAATGATGGACAAAGGCTATATCCARCCCAACGTTTCCCCATGGGGAGCACCAGCTCTGTTTGTGAAGAAGAAAGATGGTACCCTCCGAYTGTGCATAGATTATAGACATCTCAATAACGTAACCATAAAGAACAAGTACCCTTTACCTCAGATTGATGACTTGTTCGAKCAATTGGGAGGTGCTTCCATATTCTCAAAGATTGACTTGAGATTTGGATACCGTCAAGTCCGAATCAAGGGTGAAGACATCCACAAAACTGCCTTCAGGACGAGATATGGTCACTATGAGTTTGTGGTAGTACCATTTGGATTAACCAATGCCCCTACCACTTTTATGTGCATGATGAACAATGTGCTCAACAAATTCCTAGACAAATTCATACTGGTTTTTATTGACGATATATTAAGTTACTCCAAGAATAGAGAGGAACATGAGGAACATCTTAGACTTGTGCCTCAAGTGCTAAGAGAACATCAGCTCTATGCCAAATTTAGCAAGTGCGACTTTTTCCAGAAGCAAATACATTACTTGGGCCACGTCATATCTGAAAAAGGAGTAGCAATAGACCCTGACAAGATCCGGTCTATCATGGAATGGCCTACCCCAAAGGACGTTTCGGATATCAGATCCTTTATGGGCTTAGCAGGATACTATAAGAGATTTATAAAAAGATTCTCCAAGATTGGTTGCCCAATCACTGCCCTCCAGAAGAAGGGAGATAAATTCATGCGGACACAAGAATGTGAAGAAAGATTTCAATACCTGAAACACCTTCTGACCCATGCACCCGTGCTGAAGATCGTTGATCCCGAAAATGACTTCCTCGTGTGCACAGATACCTGTAAGGAAGGGATCGGAGGAGTCCTTATGCAAGGATGAAGTGTAGTCTGCTATGAATTCCAAAAATTGAATGAGCACGAAGTCAACTATGTGACCCATGATCTAGAACTGGCCGCCATAGTGCAGGCCTTAAAAATGTGGAGGCATTACCTCCTGTGAAGGAAATTTGTACTTATGACAGACCACTATGGATTGCGATATCTGTTTGACCAACCAAAGCTCAATAAAAGACAAGCTAGGTGGATGGCCCTTCTTAGTGAGTGTGATTTCGAAATCAAACATATCAAGGGAAAGGAAAATAAGGTGGCCGATGCCCTTAAAATAAGTATGAAAACAATTCATCTGGCAGCGGTGAGCACCTGCAAGACCAATGTCAGGGAAAGAGTTAAGAATGCACAAGAAACCGACACATTCTTCCAGACCGTGACCTCGTACCTGGAGCAAGAACCCACAGGGATAAAGTATGAAGGCTACCAGATAATAGATGGAGGCCTGCTAACTTACAAAAACAGATTGTATATTCCAGATTGTGATGACTTGAAGAGGTTCATAATGGATGAACTACATAAAAGACCATACACTGGTCATCCAGAATACCAGAGGATGATCACAACCATTAGGAAACAATTCTATTGGCCTGGATTGAAGAAAGACATAGTTGAGTGCTTAGCCAAATGCATAGAATGGCAACAGGTTAAAGCAGAACACCGACACCCAACATGATTATTGCAACCTCTACCAATCCCGGAATGGAAATGGGAAACCATATCCATGGATTTCATCACCAGATTACCAACTTCGACCAAACATAATGATGTCATCATGGTGGTGGTGGATAAACTGAGCAAGTCTGCTCATTTTATCCCCATTAAGTCGATTTGCAAGGAAATAGACATCGCCAACATATTCATGAGGGATATATTCAGACTACATGGTATGCCTAAAGAGATCGTGTCTGACAGAGACACGAAATTTATTTCCAACTTTTGGAAATCCTTGATGGTTGGTCTGGAGACCAAATTACTGTTTAACACAGCCTATCATCCTCAAACCGATGGACATATAGAAAGAGTGAACCAAATACTAGAAGACATGCTAAGGATGCATGTAATGCATCAACCCAAAAAGTGGGAAGATTATCTGCCATTGGTGGAATTCGCCTACAACAATGGCTACCAAGAATCCCTGAAGATGAGCCCTTTCGAAGTCCTCTACGGTAGGCTGTGCAACACTCCAGTCAGTTGGAGTAATCCCGTAAACATAATTACTATTGGACCCGACATGTTGAAAGAAATGGAACAACAAGTGACTCAGATAAAACAAAATCTAAAGGTCGCTCAGAACAGACAGAAAAGTTATGCCGACTGAAAGAGAACTCCAAGAGAATTCAAGACAAGAGACCACATATATCTCAGAGTTAAGCCCGGGAAGAGTTCCCTGAGGATGGGAGCTTGTGCCAAGTTGGCCCCTTGGTATTGTGGACCCTTTGAAGTTCTAGATAGAGTGGGACCTGTAGCCTATAGGCTAGCACTTCCTCCCACAGTAAAAGCACATAATGTTTTCCATGTTTCATTATTGAAGAAATATGTACATGATTCTAATCATATAATTGACTGGTCTGTGATCCAGGTGGAGCCAGAGGGAGAATACCTTCCATAACCTCAATGCATACTGGACAAAAAGGAAACCCCACTTAGGAACCGAACCATTGCACAGGTCAAGGTGTAGTGGAAACATTTTGGCCCAGATGAGGCTACGTGGGAAATGGAAGATGCTATGAAACAAGCATATCCGATTTTGTTTACTTCTGTACATACACGTCATATTGATAGATAGAACATCGAGGATGATGTTCCTTTAAGGGGGAGGGAATTGTAACACCTTGTTTCCCCCAGTCTGTAAAAATAACTATATTGGCCAAGAACTATGGCAAACTCAAAGATGTGAATGTTTGATTCGACGAACCTTTGTATAAAAGGTCGATGAATGTAAATTATGTTATGAATATATGTTGCATGACTGCTAGGAGGGGGATGTGCTAAAAGAGACCACGATTGCTAATGAGAGGTGGTGGAAGGGACCTGGAATGGTTGCGTTAACTTCCACTGAGCCAGTACCGTACTGGTTTTTACTTGCTCAAAGACCAAAGCAACTCTCTGACCCTGGAATGGATTTTCCGTTAGATTGGTAGGTGGGGAGGCTCCTCAATAGTTAACAAGGGGATGGGGGTGAACCGCCCATCCGTAAAATCTCCCAGACCTGACCACGGACGGGGAAATTCATGCCACATGGAATCTTGCAGAGAAAAGGCAAGAGAGGAGGTGTGGTAAAGGGTAGAGAGAGAGAGCATGCACGACAGGGATCGCGGAAGAGAACTGGAGAAACTCTAGAAACACAGGGAGTTATGAACATAGGAGAAGGAGAGTAACCTTCGTCCTGGATTATTTTTCTGTATCAGGAGAAGGAGAGTAACCTTCGTCCTTGACTTCCATTGAGCTGGAAGTAGGAGACTCAATCTCAAAGCATCGTGGTTTAGCTCGGGGTGGCTAGTGGTAAATCCATTTGGAGTCACTGAGCCTACGGTTGGGTGGAAACGAACACCCCTCCCAACAGTTTCATCACGCCTGGTGGATCTGATAAGTGTTTTATGCCATGTATTTTTAATTGAATATCATGAATACATGCTCATAATGATTTCTGTGTGGAATGATTGCTTGGTGTTTTAGACTGGAAATAATGGATGCATGTGTATACTTACATGCCATAGTTGGTTTCTGTACAAATGATTAAGTCTGGGGCATGAGTTCACTCCATTGAGAATCGTCTTGTTTGCTTGATTCTCATAATATTCTAGGAAGGCTCCTCGAGAGTACTCTTCCCCGGGAATTACCCCTTAAACCTTGGAACCGTATTGAACCTTTACCCAGATACTCAACTAATATTATGGACAATTGCCCAAGAACCATCTGAAGGTTCATGTGATCCGGGTCTGGAAACCTTATGCAAGAAAGAGTAGCTCTCTAAGGTCTCAGAGTCGTGGGAGTTTAAAGCTCCGAGAGGTTGAATTTTGTGATTCAAGCTCAGAAAGGATAGCGAGTCCTATTATCGAAAGAGAATACCCCATCGTTTGGTAGACGAATGGTCAGAATTCTTTCGGAAATACCTCAGATCTGTCAAGACCGATGGATCTAGAGGAGGAGCACAGGAGTTAACACCTCGACCCTTTTATCGTTCGCAAGTAGCGATGGGATCCAAGACAGTAGATCCAAGGATCTATCGGAGCTCTATTGACCATCAATCTTAACCTTTGCATAGGTAGGAGAGTGGACTCAACAACGTCCTGAAAGTCCCGTCCATCGACACAGGACGCGTGGTAGTCGGGTAGCATTTCGCTGACTCGCGACTTAGAGTGGTCAAGGGTAGGACTGCACGAACTCACGAATCGCAAAATCGTGACATGATCGTGGTAGTTGGATCTAAGCCACGGGAGAACCGTTGGATCAGAACCTCCGCGTGGTATCGCGTATCGGGGGTTCGAAGGTTGAAAGAATCTCCTTTCAACTACAGAAGTCGCGAAGTGCCGAGCATCGAAGGCTCGTGCGAACACGTGGCACACCCGTTAGGTGGGGACCGTGTGGTTGACAGGTGGCTTAACAACAAGCGCCCAGAGAAAGGTGGGAGCGGGTGACAAGTGGTGGACACATGCCGCCTGGGAAAGAGTCAACCCATTGTTGACTTATCATGGCTCGGGGTTTCACAGGATGAAGAAGTTTCCCCTTGATCGCTAAGGTCATGAAATTCCGAGAGCCAAGGTCTCGTGCGATGGGCGGCAACGACACAACTCATAAACAGAGTACAACATAGGAGACAAGTGGCATGTGCGCGTCGCTTGGCAGAGTCCACGTAACGTTGACCTCTCACGTCTCATGGATTCGCAAAGGAGGAGCACGAGGGCTCAACACTCCAACTAGCGAAGTCGCGAGTTGCGAGTGTTGCTAGTGTTTAGCCTAGCCTACGGTTACATGTAGTAGGCGCTAGTGAGGAGGGAGCCATACCCGTATCGCATCTCGGGTATCGGCATTTGGAGAAAGAGGAGTCGAGAGCCTCAACTCCCAACTCGCGAGTTGCAAAAGGCGCTTGCGCTAAGGCCAAGTTGTGGTCGCTTGGAGGAAGATAAGAGAAGGGATGGTCTACGTTAGGCCCCATAGAAATTCGGGGATTCGGTCCCTCGAAGAAAAAGACGAAAAATCTAGGTTGTCATAGTGGGTGTGTGACAACGACCCCTAATATTTCTTGGATCATACACTCAATCTCACTCTTCTGTGCATATGGATACATGTAAGTCTTAATGTTAAGTGGTACACTTCCTAGTTGCAAATGAATACCATGGTCGTGATCTCGAGTTGTTGGAAGACCCTTCAACATCTCTCCAAATACCTTGCAATGGTTGTTGATAACCATTTGGAGATCCATTGGAGCAGAGGATATAGATGTTTGAACATCCAGTGAGAAGAATTGTGCAATTTCACCATGGTGTCCCTTTTTGAGTAATTTTGTCATGCTATTAGAGCTTATCACTTTAGAGGGTTTTCCTTGGATACCTCTAAGCTCAATTTCCTTGCCTTTTGAGGAAAATCACATGAAAATATATTGAAATTTAAGGGCCACTATTCCCAATGATTGTAACCGTTGGACCCCTAATACAACATCAATACCACTCATTTGGATGGTAACATGGGACTATCCAAAAAATATTCCCCCATATTAAGCTTAATAATATGGCACTTCCCAGAATAATTTATGGTACCTCCATCTACAATCATTATTTGAAACTCCAGTGTTGGAAAGACAAAGCAATTGAGATGTTTTGCTAATTTGTAATTGATGAAGTTATGGGTACTACCAGGATCAATCAACATTGTTACCTTTATTTTTTATTTTTGATGTATCCTCCTATCTTGAGGGTTTGTGGAGTATTGATGATGACCAATGCATGAGAATATATCGTTGGAGTAGTGTTTTCTAGATCGATCTCTTGTGATGGTTCCAATTCTTGATCTTATTCCTCTTCACGATCAACGTAGAATAATTTATTCTCATCGCATTTATGCCCTTTACTGCACTTGTTGCCACAATTGAAACATAGTCCCTTTGCTTTTCTTTCATCCATTTGTTGAGGTGTCCACCTTAATGGTTTAGGAGAGGGAACATGACGCTCTCTATAGTTTTCAATGGCCACCCTTCTAGTAAGCATAATTTTGCTTTCCACTTTCATTTGCATATTGAAATCTTGCTCTAGGGATTTAGGTTTGAAGAGACACTCCTCATGATGAATGTTCTCCTTTAAAGTGCCCATAAAGAGATCTAACAAATTATCCTCATAAATGTTGTTTACCTTGAGACCGAGCTTTTGGAATTGTTGAGTGTGCTCTCTAATGTACATTTTTGTTGAAGATTTATCAATTTACTAAAGGATGTATTGCTCTTAATATCCCCATAATGTGATATCAATTCATCCGTAAATATGGACCAAGAGATAATATAATTCTTTTTTCTTTCACAAAGCCATTGATACCAAACAAATTGATCATTTTCTAAATACAAAGATGCAATAGGTACCTTTTGTAATCTTGTCGTTTGGTTTAGACTGAAGAACCACTCCATCTAGAATATCCATGTTATAGTATCTTTACCATCAAACTTCCTCATATCAATCTTTGGAATGAAGTAGTTCCTTGATGCCACATCGAAAGCTTGATGATGTGGATCTTGAAGTGATGAGTAATCATGATTCTAGGAATCAATCTTTATTTCCTCTATATTTTCATGATTTCCTTGCAATTTGATATCTCCTTTAGGGAGTCTCTCATCTAGAGCATGGAAGACATGGAATTTTGTAATTCTGACATCTTCTTTTCCATATGCTTTTCCATCTCTTTCCTATTTTCATCCATCTTATTTTTCATTTCATCCATTTTATTTTGTATTTGATTTTCCAATTCTCTTTAAAGGTATTCTTGAGAATTTTTTAAATCCATTGATTTCAACATACTAACACTCACTTCATCAACTTGGTTCTTTAATTGGGTTAGCCTATTTTCAAAGTCTTCATTTTCTTCAGAAGTCGTGTTTGAGTCTTTATGAGGAGTACCGATATTATTTCTTGTAGAACCCTTTGCCATGTGAAAAAATAATAATGCTTCTCTTTTTCCTCTTTATCACAAATTTTTAATCACCAAAAATAGATCTTCCAATAAAAATTTATGCCAATTGTAAGTCATTGTACCTTTCAAACCCTTAATTTGGAGTATGACTAACCTTTCTCTTGATATATCTCTGAACTTTGAACCCTTATAAGTCTGAAATTTTGGTTTATAGTACTATGATATAACTTCTTAAACTCCTAAAATTTCACAATCTAAACCTTCATTGACAAAAAATTATAGCAAAAATAACAAAATGTCTTGTTTAAGACTAATTTTAGGATTAGCAAACAACACCAACTTCCCCAAGATATATCTCACAAATTATAATGATTCAAAATATGAAAATTTTGTCACATGTAACTTGCTATGTCTCTTCAAAATTCTAAAAATTTTAGAGACATAAACTTCACAGAAAAAAAGTTACCATGAAAATGCCAAGCTGACTCTTTTAAAACTAACTTCGAGATTAGTCACAAGATTTGTCTTAAATGGACTATATGTTAGAATATAATGGATTTGCTCGTTTTACCATTGACAATATCACTACTGTCACCCAACCATAGGCCGAAGCCACCCTTCGAGCACCTTAACCTTGACAAAGAATCACTCCGGAAGCAAACCCTAGGCTAGATAGCCAAACAAAGGGTAGCACACCTTTCCCTAAGGATAACGCACCAACAAGAGTTGATCAGATATTCCAAACCCTAGCCAAGATATATTCCAAGACAAAACGTAATTGCTAGCTGCAGCAGCTGCACCGGTAGCTCTCCTCCAAACCTATGCACAAAACTGGGCACTGCAGTGCGCACAAGTGCTGCTCTGCAATTCTGAGACTGTCTGCCAGAATGAGAACTTGCCTCCTGTATTTATACTAATTCTGGCTAACTGCCTGGGCCGACTTCTCATTCTGGGTATCTGTCTGTTAAGTAAATATTAATTCTCCTGGCTGATTTCTTCTCTTGGAGGCTAATAACCTAATACAAATTATCTTCTTGAGCTGACAAGTCTTCTAGGGTTATTAGCCAACTCATTAGGGTTTCTTCTTGCTTCCCAAAGTATTCTATTCTCATTAGGTTTACACGTGGATGTAAATACCTCCCACAACTACCATAATATCAACACTCCCTCCTAGCTAGGGAGGTATTACAAGTAATGGTCTTGAGCACAAAACATACCATTCACCCGGTAGCATCAACATAGTCGCCTAGACTATCTCATGACTAGATCATGAGCATCATCATCACCATCAGTGTTATCGGTTGCATCATCTCTTGAAACCATACTTCATTTGAGTAATCAAACATGATGTTGGATAAGTCACTCACACCACAGAGTGATACAAGAGCCATTCTTCTAATCTGGACATATGTTCTAGAAGAGTAGATGTTCTGAACCATTTTCTGTCTGGGAAATCTTTGTCCTTTAATCATTCATCTGGCTCATAATCATTTACCAAACTGCTGATAGTCTTCAAGGTAATTGGAACAAAATAGAACACAATTGTGTCTATTCATAGTAGTACGTAACTACAATCCAGTGGTACACTACCACACCAAGTACTTGACTAGTAACGTATAGTCACGAATAGTGGAACACATCCACCACAGTAGTATACATCTACTGTCATACAATCTTCATAACAATCATCTGATATCAACCTGCACAGAAACAATGTTATGACATAAACTGAATTATCTGGGCCAATCTTTCACTCACATCTGTGAGATCTGAAAAAATATCTGCCCTTAGAGTAGAACATCAACGATGGGCTATCTGCCTTATTCTTCTCAAAAAAGGAAGAATGATTGTTCTGATTTATGAACCTGGACCATTCCTCACCCTGGTCCATTCCTCTGAAACTAAACAAAGTGTAACCTAGAGAGAATGAATCTGCCCTAAGGAATGTCTGCCCCTGATTGCTGAGCTTGGACCATTCCCCACCCTGGGCCATTCCTCCGGGCACTAAACAAAGTGCAACCTGGAGAGAATGAATACACCCTAAGGAATGACTGTCCATACCATTTCCTCTGTTAACCATAAGAGGAAAATATTGTTCTGTACCAAGCTCTAAAACGGACCATTCCTCATGTTAACCACAATGAGAAATCGTTGTTCGGTGAGGCGGGCTAGTCTTCTTGAGTAGCCCTAAAGAAGAGAGACTACCCTGGACCACTCCCCATGTTAACCACAATGGGAAGTCGTTGTCTATGGTACATCAATAATTTGGACCACTTCCCATGTTAACCATAATGAGAAATCGTTGTCCATCAGAAATTTCAATCCACTTTCTGAACTGGAAAGAAAACTGCTCATCCTGGACCACTTTTCGAACTAAAAAATGACTGTCCATAAATCAATACATATCAGTGCTCCCTCCCAACCTGGGAGTCATCTCTTCCTTTTTCAATAAGGAAGTCGTCTCCACGAGCTCCAGCTTGAGTACGCAAACTCTTTCATCTTGGATAGAAGCTTTACAAAAATGTTTGCTTATATGCTCATCTGTGGAGATATGTATTGGAGAACCACTTTCTCCTTTCTGGACTTCATCATGGATAATGTGATGCTTGATTTCAAATGTATTTCGGTCTGGAACACTGGTTTTTCTATGAAGGCTTCATGTAACTCTGGTCAATAAAGTATATCATTGTTGGATTCCTCTTGCTAGCTCACAATATTGTGGTAAGAGTCAAACTGGAACATATCCATGTGGCACTTCTTCTGTCATCATTAGATATTTGTCATGGATTGGAAATCCATCATCCTGATCTTCTGAGTAACCATTCTGATATAATATCTCTGTTATAGAGAATCTTCACCACGCTTTTGCTGTGCACTGGAGGTTCTCCACCAAGTTATCTTCTTCCATCTGCATACAAGGGTCTCTTTCTGGTATGCCTCAAAGTTTTGAGGTTGCTCTTCATACGCTCTTTATTCAATTTCTCTGGAGAACATTCTTTGCATTCCTCTGATGTAGAACTCTAGCCCATGGATATTGCGGATGATATAATGACTCATGTAGAGGCATGTCTGGTTTACTGGAACAAGTAATCATCATAGTCTTCTCCCTCCATCTGGGAGAACCCCTAGTTCTGGATCTTGCAATGCTTGCATATATACACTGTTCTTCACCACAACTTTCAATTCCTCTACTTGATTGCTTTTAGTGAGTTCATATCAGGCTGGTAATATTGTGATTCTTAATACAATGATTGGTTGTTATGGCTTCTCTTTCTTGGAATCTTCATGTTCTTCCTGATGTTTTTCCTTTAGCTCTTGGGTCCATGGAGTTTCTTATAGATTCCATGCCCTAAAGATTCCATTTCTTACTTTCATCATAGGATCACAGATGTGGATGGACAACCATGGATACTTTAAGGCTTCTCTTCGAAGAAGACCTCTTCTGAGGTTGAACTGAACATGTACTGTCTTTCATGGCTGCTACCATGGATATATACTTCATCATCTTCAATGGATCATAGGATTAGCTCCCTCCTAATCCTTGCTTCATGTATGAGTGCATATAATCGTCTCCCTCCATCTAACAGAGTCCATGCTTTTGTCTGCATCTTTTATTGTCTTTTGCAATATATAATTGGCTCTTTTTGTCTAACAGAGTCCAGGCTTCCGTCTTGTTGTCTTCTACAAAACGTCATAAGTCTTTCTCTAATTTCCTCTTGATTGCTGACTTGTTTCTATCTTTGCTTCTTCTAAGTCTCTTCATGATTGATTCGTCTTATCTTGCAATAGCTTCCACATGATTTTTTTGACGTATTTCATCCTTTCATGTGTATTATCTAATGATATCAATCTTTATCTTGTTGTTCTTCCATAGGTATAGTTCTTCTTGGAGCACATTATCTTTCAAGAGATAGATATACAAGATATGTACAGAGACAATTCAAACAAGATATGTACAAGAAATAAGAAGAGTATTGTTACCTTTAGAAGAAGAAGTCTCTTTCATCCTGCTTAGTCTTCTTTGTAGGTTCCTTTTCTTCGGTAACTGATGCTTCGTGTTTTCTCCTTCTTTTTGTTCATGCTTGCGGCAAATGCATCCCACGTCTTGGGAAGATCATTGAGTACTATGTTTACTAATTCCTTCTCTGAAGTGATCTCTTCAATAGCTTGTAGTTGATCTCTTATCTGAGAGATTCTCACAAAGCATGATGTTATGCTATCATCATTCATCTTCATGTCACAGAGCTCATTCTTCAGACTCATTATTTGTCCAATGTTTTTGACTGAGAAGAGGTTTGTTAGGGAATCGTACATCTTCTTCGATGAGTCAAGATGGGAGATGTAGGGTATCAAGTGGTATTTTATAGAGTCCACTATGATACTCATGGCATTGATATCACCATCTTTGAACTTCTCCATAACTGCAACGTTCTGCAGTTCCTTTTCTTTTCCTTCTTCAAACTCTGGTTCCACGATCTTTCCTTTGACGATATCCAACACTCTATTCTTAGCAAGGATGAGGTCAATCCTTTTCTTCCACGCTATGAAGTTAGAGGCTCCATCTAACTTGTTCTCCGACTTCATAGAATAAGTCACGGCTGCTTTGACTTGGTCAAACCCTAGATTTGACCAAAAACTCAAACTTGACGTCTTGGCTTGCTGAGAGTATCAGGATATGTGCTAGGCTAGAGCGCACTGATTTGTCCGAAAATTAGGTCAATCCCTTCACTTAAGGTGCCTCAACGAGAGGATTAGGGTTTCTACAACTGCACCTTCTAGTAACCGTAGATGTAGTGCTATGGTGACTGCTCCTGCTAGAAACCCTAGCGATAGTTCTTCAATGATCTCAATATCCTTACAACTATGTTTCCTTCTAGCGGTTAGACTGAATGAAGGAGGTGTGGGCCCATAACCTGTTAGAATATAATGGATGTGCTCGTTTTACCATTGACAATATCACTATTGTCACCCAACCATAGGATGAAGCCACCCTCCGAGCACCTTAACCTTGACAGAGAATCACTCCGGAAGCAAACTCTAGGCTAGATATCCAAACAAAGGGTAGTGCACATTTCCCCAAGGATAATGCACCAACAAGAGCTGATCAGATAGTCCAAACCCTAGCCAAGAGATATTCCAAGCCAAAACGTAACTGCTAGTTGCAGCAGCTGCACCGACAACTCTCCTCCAAACCTGCGCACAAAACTGGGCACTGGAGTGCGCACAAGTGCCGCTCTACAATTCTGAGACTGCCTACCAAAATGAGAACTGGCCTCCTGTATTTATATTAATTTTGGCTAACTGCCTGGGCCGACTTCTCATTCTGCGTATCTGTCTGTTCAGTATATATTAATTCTCCTTGCCGACTTCTTCTTTTGGAGGCTAATAACCTAATACAAATTATCTTCTTAAGCCGACAAGTCTTCTAGGGTTATTAGCCAACTCATTAGGGTTTCTTCTTGCTTCCCGAAGTATTCTATTCTCGTTAGGTTTACATGTGGAGGTAAATACCTCCCACAACTACCATAATATCAACACTATATATATGAAAGTATAGCAAACCATATTATGAAATTTGGACCACCTGTACTAGGAGATGTCTCCTCAGTATCCAGAAAATTTCACTATTTGAAACCTCCCAGAAAAAAAGTTATAGTGAATATCCCAAGATGACTCGTTTAAAACTGAATTCAAGCCGAGTAAAAAACCCTATCTTCCATAGGCAAGATCTCTGAAATTATAATGATCCAAAACCTAAATTTTTTACCATGAGTACCTAGTGATGTCTTCTAAATAAAATCCAAATTGCTCTGTCTAAAGCGGTCCAGGAAAAAAAAAAGTTATAGCAAAAATGCCAAGATGACTTGCTTGAAGAAGCAAAACCCTAAGATCGATGGTATGATACTAAATGTTATGATCCAACACCTTAAAATGATTAAAAGTCAATGAATATAGTCCACTTCAAAAGGGGAACGTCTTTTTACAATATATCCAATTCATAATACAATATGAGATGAGATAAGATGATCCTAAGACAAATGATGCAATTATAACAAAGGGTGCACTGCATGGTTTTAGCTTACATACAAATATAACACTAGAAATGTAATAATTCAATATCTAGGGTTTAATAAGGGGTTTTATACATAACATGAGGCTTTGTCTAGGGCTTAACAAAACCTTTGAGGTTAGTTTGGTTGAAACTTGTTGGTGTATGCCTATAAACCATAAAATTGACCATATGTTATAGTTGAGAACTTCTATAGGATATCAAGATTCTAAAATTAATTGGGTTTATGCAAATTCCTTTGTCAGGGGTGATGGAGGTAGCTCCCATGTTTGGTAATGAAAATTGTATTTTGGATTCCTAAATAAGTTTCTGTAAGTTATTTTTTCTCATTTTGTTGCACCTCATTGCAAGGTATGCCTCGAGATTGGTAAGATTTCCTTGGAATCATCGTGTTGTTGGTTATTAATTCCACCATTAACTTCATACCAATGTAGATCCATATTAAACCCAGATCTATCAAGCACCATAAGAGATCCAATTTCTTAAGGTGTAATTTTTTTATTATTATTTCATTCCAAGTCAAGTTTCACACAATGTGTGTAATTGTTTTTTTTTTAATTGGAAAATCCGTTGGCTTTATAGACCGTGAGGGTTCAAGTCCCTCTATCCCAACCTAAGTTCATTCCTGAACGATTGATCTATTTTCTCCAATTCCATTAGTTCGAATCCATTCTCACTTCTCGATTCTTTTACCTCACTATTTTCTTTCTTCATGAACATAAGAAATTAGAACATGAATATGTCCATCCATTTTATGACAAGTTGAGTTGATTAGATGATAAGTTGATCATATTATCAATTCATTATGTGATATATGATCCACATAGATGAAATCATTTGGAAATTATTCAATCACAGTCAATTTTTTCTCATATTAGTGACTTCCAGATTGAAAATAATAAAGAAATGCATTATTTGTATTATTGTTATTTTTTAAAAATTGAGACAATTTTTTTTTTAATGTAGCGTTATCTAACATAACATAACATAATGCTAACGTCTCAACATCTCCCTTGTACCAGGTTGTAGAGCACCTCGCTACTCTGGGTGCAATAAGAAACAACATCGGAAATGCGACAACTACCCTCATGGCAAGTCTTGCACCAAATATCGAGGTATTCAAATATCTACTTTGGGAGTTTATTTTGTCTAAAACAACTTCTAGGGCCTTTTCCAATTTATCTTTGGTGTCTATTTGATTACCTATGGCATAATTTCTCTCTAGGTCCTTCATGATTGCAAATGGAAAGAACAAGAAACTTCAAGTATTGTCTGAGGTCACATCATCATTATCCAACTAGGGGACATTGTTCTTACTGATGCTTGTCTCCTTGAAGGTAATTGATCCAGATGGATATCGGTGGCCACCCACCTATTCTGCTGGCCCAAAACACAATTTTCCACCTTGGCAGTTTTTCTACGGCTTTTCGGGTCCTAAACTTCTGGGGTTGTTTTGAGGCCCTAAACATCATTTTCTAGGCACAATAACGCCCATACGATAACTAAAGGCATCGTTTGGGCTGACCGAAATGTGTACTTCTCGACTAGACCTTTCCAGTGAGCTATGGTGCACCCCAAAATAAAGATCGTATGCAAAAGTTATGCCATTGGGAAGTTTACGTATCAACTACCCCCATAGAGGCCCACAAATCTTTTGGTATTTCATCTTCCGGGGTTAGGGTTTTCTCATTTATGTTTTATGCTAAAAAAGTCTCCGAAGCCTCATTGTAATAATCTTCTTGCGAATGAGCATAGCCATCACACCTCTTCTTAGAGATAAGCTGCCACCATTCTAGCGAGTCCATTCACTCTATATTTTTACTGTTTCTGTACATTTTGCTCATTAATAGAGATTGTGTATTACTACATCTCCATGTTTCTTGCAATATCTATGTGCATTTCTTTGTTATATATCTGCCTTCATTTCGTTCTCAAAATAATCTGGATCAATCTTCCTTTAAGATTGACTTGTGTGCTCTAATTGGCGAGTCACTTCACTTTCAAGGAACCTTGGGGATGAAGTGTTTCCAACGTTTAACTATAAGCAAGGAGAAATTGGGGATATTTTTATGGTAACATGAGCTCCAATATAAAAAATCGTAGGTATTGGAATTGCAGTGGAAAATGTAATCGACGCATCTGAGATTATGCTAACTGAGCTACGGATAAGCGTTATTATCAGCATTGTTTTAACAAGTTGTGTTAAATTTTAGAGAATGAAGAATTACATGGTAAGTAGCTCTACATTTTTTGTTTGTTTATACACATGTTTGCCTCTCACATGAGAACTAATAACTAGCCTATTTTCACACATATATATGACGTGTCAATCATTAGTCATAGCATGGTGAGTTTTATCGAGTTAAAAATAAAATAGATAAGTAAAAGATAAAACTATTTTCTTCCAATTGTTGTGACTACTCTTAACCCAAAACTTTGTCGTTGTGTTATGGTTGCACCTTAGTTTCATTCTAATTGCTTTGGTATGGCAATTTGACTTTTCTCCATTCATGGTTTTGATTACAACGATTTTGAATGATCGTTAGTTCTTGTTACTTGCATTCAAGGGTATCCTACCAGTGGAGGAAGCACACAACTTTTAGAGGCAAGCCAACGAGTACTCATGACCTTGTTTCTCTATGTTACAGGTAAAACCAACACACGTTCAAGACTCGATACTCTAAAATTGTTGGTTCATTCATTTGCTTTTCAAGATTCCAAGCGTTGAAGACGAAGAGCTAAATATTATTTTCTAACACATGGTTTGTGTTCTTATTGACAATTAAGGTTATTAGCTATCATTATCGATTGATTTGATCCTCCATGTGACCAAGTTTCAAAGAAAGCATGCTTGTTGTCTTCATGCATTAAGATCATTTTTTATTTTGTGACGATCATGTAATAGGTGTATTAACTATTTGGTCAATGATAGTAATTATCATCAAGCAATGGCTAGATATACATAGATCCGACGATGTCATTTGGTCAAAGGAGTAAAGGAAAGGAAGACATAACATGTGATGGAATTGCAAAGTTCAAAATCATTAAAGAGTTTGTTTGCAAAGTTCAAAAGCATTACCGTAGTTTAAACATTCTAAGTTTTTTCTCATTAGTGATCATATTTTTCGACCACTTTTTGTTTGAAATCCGGTCATAAATTGTTTAAATTGTAACTTTTAGTTGTTAAATATGCATAACCTGTGTGCTCCATGGTTTTTCATGGCGTTGAATCCATCTATGCATTCAAAAAATGGATTTTGAGTAACAAAAAACTTTGATTTCACCAACAAATATATCGTCAGATTCTGGTGATATTGTCGGAAATGGGCAAAAACGTTGAGCATTTAGACTACCCTAAGATTTCAAATCTATTAGACAATAAAATGACATATAAATTATTTTTTATATTTCAATAAACAAATAAATCATTTGGATGATGTTAAAAATTGGAGAATATATTCCGGATGGGGTGACACATGGAACACACACGTCAACAACTGGGGTGGATATGAGGGTAGTTAAGGCCCCTCGTCGCCACCGTCCTCCCTTGTCCAGTCGTGATGCCTAGCTTTCACTTCTGCCAAGGCTTAGTGCATTGGGTCTTAATGGAGACCAAGGTTCAACTCCTCGACACCCATACGATACAACGAATGGCCATTACTCCAGCGCTTATGGTTACTAGAGCCATCAACTCCTTCGTCCTCCTAATCTTATTATCCTGTGGGGGGTCCTATATTGGGCATTTGGCCGCAGTTCACGGTCTAATTCTGCTTGCTTTGCTCCATGCCTTGGCTTTCCATCCTCCGTCTCTTGCTCACACCACTGTTGATTCCATTCGCCCTGCGCTCTGCTTAGCCATGCCTCACGAGAGAGGTAAGTCTCGACGAGGGCCAATCTATTATAGTCGGTTTGGCAGGCACAAATGCTCGGGACCAGTCTCTCTCTCTCTCATCCCAAGTGACAGTTCAGACCACTCACCCTCCTCTGATCAGAATTGGCATGAGGTGGTTCAATCGGAGCTCCGTCCATCAAACACAGAGGGTCTCCACAGAGGTTGTCCGGTGGAAGAGGAAATTCTGCCCAACTAGGACAAAATTTTGCAATTTTTTTTCCGACGACCACCTTGGAACAATGACCGACCACTTGCACTACCACCCCTTGGATTTTCCAGGAGCCAGCCGAGACAGGCTGCATCGTGGAAGAGGAAATCCCTCTTCAGGAGGAGCACTCTAAGAAGAATTATGTTGCTACTATGGAAGAGAACCCTGCTACAGACTCTACCACTGCTAAGGATTTTGCCACTGCTACCATGGAAGAGGACCCTGGAACAAACTGGGATGAATGCTGGAAAGAAGATGACGTTGAAGAGTATGCTCACTTGCCTCCCAGCTCTTGCAAGCTCACGGAATACCACCTGGTCTTGATCTTGGAGATGCGCGAGGATTTGGTAGAGCAACAACACAACCAACACACCCTCAACAAGCGCTTGGATGTCTTGTACGACTCCCTGTTAAGCGAACCTGTGAAAAGTCGATGTCCGACCTGCTGCCAGCCTTTTGTCTTCCGACTTTGCCAGGATGGACGCTTGAGTTTGCCTCATGTCTAGTGCTCTTACAGTTTTTTTCTCTGGTCTTAGTGTTAAGTCTTTTGTGCATCACAAACTTTGGTTCTGGTTCACTAGTCAGTCCGAGCACTCAGTCCACCGCTTGTTCTGGTTTCCATGCTTATGGAAAAACATGTGGCAAGTCCCCATATTTTTGACAGATGTCTCTTTAAGGTTTATGAACACTAGTGTCCACGCATTATGGTTTCCACTGTTGTAGCAAAACCAGTGACGTGCTCTAGTGTATACTCAAACATGTGTGATTTTGGCTAATACAAAGTAATACGATACTTTTTTATTTACTATATATATATATATATATAGAAAACTCAAACTAATGTGAAGTCAATGTCAAACTCATTGCAATAGTAATTGACCTTAACTGGGGACTAATAAAACTTAAATTCCAATTTATTGAAAAAGTAAAACCCACTCCTTCGAAAAAAATCTTCACTAAATAAATAAAATTTAAATTCTTAAAACATGTAATTTTTTTTAATCTCTAATTTAATAATCAACTTTTTTAATCTCTAATTTAATTTAATAATTAACAAATGAAACATTTTCTTAATAAATTGATAATTTTATTTTATTTTTTAATAAATAATATATATGTTTATTATTATATTATTATTAGAAAATATATTATATAAATTTTATCAAGTAGGTTTGATATTATTTTTTAACCTATTTTTTAATCGAAGTTACAATAATATCGAGACCGATATTCACTCTTTGACCGTTTTTGTTAAATGTGCACGGTGAATTGCAAGTATCATCATACATCTTCATGTTTCCCAAGTAAATGATCAATTTTATTTATTTATTTTTTCTCTAATTTTTTTTTATTTTTTATTACAATATAAGTGAGTTTCTAGAATTTTTTTAATATTGACATATTTAGCTCTATCATATACTTTTCTATATTAACTAAATACACAACTAGATGCTTAGAATTTTTTTAATATTGACATATTTAGCTCTATCATATACTTTTCTATATTAACTAAATACACAACTAGATGCTTTTCCTAATTCAAGAAGTTTAATTCACCTCTCATTTGAAAGGGACTTGTGTGTTTAGGAATGAATGACATGGGAGTTGCTTCTTGGAAAATAATAGCAACCTTAACTTTATTCTTCTTCTTAAGCAATTTAAGAGTTGTTGTGGTCAAAGGAGTATGCATTGAGTTGTGGGAAGTCTTAATTGGATCTATCTAATGGTCGTCTAATTTTGAATTTTTCCTTCAAGGGTTTTTGGGCTTTTCCTTTAGGAGTTGGAGAAGATTTTGCCTTCAAGTAAGAAGCTAACACATGATCATGGTCAAAACAAAGCCTAAAACAAAAAGTACTATGTTCATAATATAGGGTTAGGTCTATCTTCAATCATCACTTTCTAATACAATGTGGTTAGGAAGACCTTTACTTAAATTTGCATAAATACATATCCTAGCATAGGGAGTGAAACCATAAACATTGGTTTTTGGAGCCAAATATATATAAGTACCTAAAAATTCATCACTATTAATTAAAACCATAAAAGTCTAATATTCCAAAGGAAGATTGAACAATAAAACTCATAATAAGTTTGTTATTATATATTTTTTTACTATTAAAATATCAAATATTTGCATAACTTTATACCAAAAAAGGATAAGTTAGTGCATCGTTTACACGCAAAATTCTTCAACCTTATAAGCTAAAAAGTTTATTTTTCAAATTCACGGGCCCACAAGTTAATATACAAAATTGTCACTTAAACTACACAATCAATATTGTTAGCACTATAAATTTTACAGTTAGAGTCAGTCCTAGATGAGTCGTAGTTCGTGTGTCAAAGCGTGTGAAGTCAGGAACCGAATAACGAATGGGTCGAAATCAACAAGTAGCGGGTTTGGCCCTTGGAGTCGGGAAAGAGCATAATGATTAGTCATGTGCGACTTGTAAAGGTCCCTTTCCCAAAAGATCGAGTCATGTCAGAAAAGGGGAATTTACATGCCAGAGATCAAGGCAAGTTGTTGGGATAAAGATCAGGTCGATGGATATAATGAACATCATCACGTAATTATGAAGTCGGAAAGGTAAAAAATCACGGTGCTCATATCATGTATACTATGCAGCTCTTATCATCTGTACCTTGCACACTTCAAAGTGTACCCGTCGCACGACTTTGTTGCACTGATCTTCAACCTGCTTCTAATTTTATCGTTGCCATGGATTTATCGTCCTCTTCCATGATTTCATTCCTTACCCGTTCGAGTATAAATACTGGTCACCCTGCATGCCTCTCCTTTACTTTCCGGATTTGTGCGTTGTTTGTGGTTTTTTTTGCATGCCTGGGAGCCCTTCGTTGTGGGAAAGCTAATTTCCATCGTTTGTATTGTGAGTTTGTTCATATGAGTTGTCGCGTCTCCTTCATCATTTTTCAGTCATTGTTTAAGGCCTGTTGGAGTTCACTACAAAATATCATGTTGGAAAATATTCCTTCTCGCGGTCATCCCTTCTTCTTTGGAATTTCTTTCTGTCACGCGAAATTTCTTTCTGCACCTAAATTCTCTGTCTCGTGACTAGTCTCCCAGTACTTTGCTACCGCGCCATAATTTTTCGTCGCAATTCCCTACCGTGACAAGCCTGTCATTGATGTTTTCCACCACACCGATCTCCTATTGCACTAAAATTTTCCATTGCACCTTATTGCCACCGTGGACTCCAGTGGCTGATTTTGCTTGTTGCGCAAAGTCTATGTCACTGCCTTTCCGATAGTCTCTGTGAAGTACGTCATTCTTATTTGTCGCACAGAGAAGGTGCTACCGTGCATTACCGCGTGTGTGAAACAAATATATACTGGCATCATGACAACATCCCAAAGCATAAGAAAGAAGACGAGAAGTGGCATGGCAGTGAGGTCTGAGCCTCAAGACCTGGCATTAATAAATGAAGATCCGGAAATCAGGTCATCTTTTGAACAGGTCGGATGTATGTGCTTTTGTGAAAATATCAAAGGGTACAATGCAAAGCTGGTTGAACAATTTTCCCTCAGATTTAAAGGGTTCCGCGCGACCATTGCGAGAATCACCTTCCGAGTGACAGAGGAAACTCTGTCAACTGCGACAGAGATCCCTCCGCACAGTGAAAAGTGGTTTAAGGGCATGCCTTTAGACATTTTTTGCTATGAAGACTTTATCAAGCTCAACTGCCTAAATAGGAAAATTAGGGCAGGCGTTCCAAGCCAGTACCTCCGGGAGCCTTTCCAAAAGCTCCTAAAGGTAATCATAAGGTATTTCACCCACAACGGAAGGTTTGGCAGAGTGTACCCTTATCACATCAGATTGTTGATGCACTTCATAGGTAAAAAACCTTTGAATCTACCTTTCTTCTTGTATCGAAGCTTGGAAAATATGGCAGGCAACGTCCAGGCCGAGGCTGACCAACCGAGGAAAAATTTATCCCATTTATCATTAATCAAGTTGTTGGTGGTCGAAGAATTGAGACGGTTAAACAAAGACTGGGCTTCATTTCTAATTTTGATCGACATTCCCAGAGACCCCAAAGGAGACATTCCTCTATCTGCGAGGGAAACAACATTCCGCAGCACAGGGACAAGAAGGGAAGATGTCACGGGAAAAGGAAAGGAAATAGAAGATTTGTCAACCCACCAACCAACACCTTGAAAAAGAGGCATGCCAAGGTTGATTAAGAAACCCGAGGAGATCCAAGCTCCCAGTGAACCGCGCACCCAGTCTGTTGTCGAGAGATTACTCATGCGCATTGTTTGGCTAGAACATGTTGAAGGTTCAAGCAGGAGGATTGGTGAAAGATGGAGGAGGTCAGGCGATGAAAATGTGGATGCTCAGGAGTTGTCGCAACAGCTAAAGAAAGCGCAACTCGGTATTGCCGAATTGTATAGAAAACAAAGAATTAAGAAGACAACTAGCATAAAGGACTATTGAAATGCCAATGTCGTAGAGTCAAGCAAGAAATGTAAATTGGTTCAAAAGACATCTTAGAGAGGCGTAAGACGTAATCATTCAGTTGCAGGAGGAATAGAGGGTGTCAGAAGAAAGAATCACAGATCATCTCAAGGAATGCAGACCGACAATGGATAACGTCCGCGCGACTCTCACCAACGCTCAAGCAAAACTGAAAACAAATGCAGTCTTGTGGAGATAGGTGAAGAATCTGAACAAATGAAATTGGTCTCTTAGGAAAACACTCATAGTTTTAAGGTTGCAGGTGAGGTCAGAGGCATGAGTGAGACATCCCCATTTTGTTTGTTTTTATCGTGGTATGGAATCTTTCTCCCCGTGTGTCATGTTTCCTGCCGGTAACAAGAAGTTTGATGTGGCACCTGCGGGGTAGCTCCTAAGCGGGATAGGTGATAGTAGTACCTATAAGGTAATACGTGATACCAAGAATTATAAGGTAAGTGAAAGAGTCAATATCCAAGTGCTGCACCTACTCTTCTTGGGTGAAGGCAATAGGTTGGGCATAACTCCATCCCATATATTAGGTTAAGTAATACAGGAAGGGGAAGGGGGGGTGGGTAAGTGGGTTGATCCATCCGGTCCTTAGAATAGAAGGAAGGGAGTTAATAGTTGCCCCCACTAAGGATTCATTTTCAAGCGGTATAGGGCAACCAGGTCGGGTAGTATAGTGGGTGGGTAGAAGGTAATAAAAGTAAGGGTCTCTGAGGTCTACTCCTAGGGCATTCTAACTCGTTTCTAACTGGTACAAGAATACTAGTGGTACCTAGGAGACTGATTCATGGCAATGTTCTGTAAATTATATGACTAATATAAGGCATTGTATAGGGTGTACACAGGGTGATATGTGTGGGGTAATACTACACAAAAGTAAGGGGGTAGTTTGATCCTATCCTAATAAGATCTCTCTATAGTTGTTCCCACTAAGCAATTCATTCAAGAAGTGGTATGGGGCAGGTCTAGTTATTCTGGTGTGGAGTTGTAAACACTAAAGGGAAGGGTAAGGTAGTGTGATACCCTCGGTCCTGCTGATAATAAATGAATAGTTTTCCCCACTAAGCAAGTCATTCAAGAAGTGATATAGGTATACCAGTAAGCACTGAAAAGGAAGGGTAAGTTGTGGCATGTCGTCCATCGTCCCGATAAGGTATAGTGCAGTAGCACCTAATCATTCATGGTCCAAGGCTAGAAGGTCTAGGTCTTTAGGTGGACAGATAGTGAGTAAACACTTTTCAGTAAAGGGGATAAGGTAAAGTAAGGGTTTGCTTTAACGAATAGAAGCCAAGGAATGAACCATATAAACCACTACCATTTCTTCTCTCCTTGCCTTCCTTACCACTACTATTCCTTGCTTTAGAACAACTAGAAGAGTTATAAAGTATAGTCTTTAGGAAATAGGAATAGAGATATATAGTAGTATCTTAGGATATAGAAAGAAAGGAGTCGGTTACTATATAGGAATTAGAAAGATATAGGACAGATAATAAGCTACTTTTTATAAGTTATCTTGTAGACCTATCTATTGAGGAGGATAAGTGTAATTGAAATGCATGTCGATTTTGGAAGAGATGCGTGGCCTCCCAACTGTCGTTTCCATCTAGAGTTGCATAAGCAACCACAAACGAACGTCTGCTACACCAACTTTCCACGTGCATGATACAACCAGTGATCGTGTAGCAACAATCAGAGCCCGTTACACAAGGTGACAAATTTTCCAACAACGTGCTCGATCACTCGGGCACCCCGTAAAAGAAAACACTGATTTATCACAACCCGATGACTGAATCTTACTCATGACTGAATGATTGAGATGAAGGTGTCGGTTATGATATGATTGGGTGTATTCGGGTTTCCATTTTTAGTAAACCCTATTCGAAATGTCATCTGGGAGGAAGTAACCGAATCTGAAATTCCAAGAGAAGTAGTTTGCGGCATAGCAACCCGAGAGGGCATGGTTTTTTCTATATATTGTATCTTTTCAATGCAAGTCGGGTTGGTAAAGTACTGTCCATAGAGGACTCCTGAATGTAATCTTTGAATCTGAATAGAAATAACAATGCAGAAGTCTCGAAGCTTTGATGAAAAGATTCTAATGGTGGTGGCTTGATGTATTTTGATCCTATCTATGTATGTACTTCATGTTTCTTATAAATTCATGTATGTTCTCTTTGTTTAAATTGGAACATCTAACGAGTTTAAAATTCATCGCACGGTGCTTTAGACTCAACCATTTAAACTCTGTGTTTTCTTCTAAGTAAGTTAGAATTCATATTTAATGGTGCTCTGATTTGCTTTGTGTACTATTTTATTCTGCCATACACGACGACATTTAAATTGAAAGACCATTGCCTATTTATCCTTTATCCTATCAAAGTTTCATTTACCAATCATTGATTTATTTCGCTTTCAAGAGATTGACTCCATAGCCCAAAGTTTTGTATTTCTTTGCCAGGGAAACTAGAAACATTTCTCAAACACATAAATCTAGCCAACAATCCAAAGTCATTATCTATCAGAGACCAGGTCTCAAAGAGAGCCCTGTCTAGATTGGAAAGGCTAGTTTCCAGTCCTAAAGTTGGTATGTAGGTTACCTTTGTCATTTGTTTTTTTAGCCAAAACAAATTTACAAAGTGCTAACATTTTGGCGTCATTGTCGGGGACGAAATTGAAAAAACTTTCCCTGGGAAAACTACTAAAGCTGTAGTTTTGACCCCTGATGGTAACAGTGGGTCAAAAACCTATAATGGCTGAAACTTGTTTTACCCTAACGACTTCATTAAATAAGACCAGTAGCATAGAGTAGTCAGAATCAGAAATCCCGGCTCCTAAGAAAATTTACACCATAGCGAACCCTGATCCAAAGCCTGTAGCAACTGTGTCTTATCCCGAAAAATACTTCGCAAAGGAAAGGAAAGGATACCAGACACATTGTATTACCTGGAAAAGAACCTATCTTTACCCAAAGATAAAGTACAAAGCATCGACGACCTTGAATTTGATTTACTATTTGAACAAACTTTGTTCAGGTCGAGATCATAATCCTATTTGAATGAAATAATTTTCGATGAGAAAAAGTTCCAATCTTTGATACCAGCTAACCCCCGATGAACTCCCATAACACCCACTTAGACCATCCAACCAGTTCAAATCCCTCCTAGAGTCATGGCCGCCAGGTTCGCCCCCCTCGCCTTGCCGACCCAATTACATGATTTTCCTCATAATTATAATCAGAGGATCAAATTATATGATGCCGAAGGAAATGCTTCTGGTAAAAAACAATTGGATTGGTTTAATGATTTTGTTGACCTGGAAGAGGTAGATCATGAGGATGAAAAAATGAGATTGTTTGCGCAGAGTCTCTCAGGGGAGGTAAGGAAATGGTTCAAGGCCCTTCAAGCAACGAGCTTCCCCGATTTTGCAGCTTTTGAAACGTTGTTTCTTTCCAGATGAGGTGAAAAAAGAACCCTCTTCAGTTACTAACTCAGTACAATAATATCAAATGATCACCAGATGAAACAATACAAGATTTCTTGGCCAGGTTCATGAAATTTTTATAATACCCCAAGGACGTGCCCCAATTATATTATGTATTGTAATCATGTTTATAGGCTGGTGAGCGAAGTGTATATAAGCTGGTGGGCTTATGTGTTATTTAGGCCGGAGAGCCTAGGTGTTAAAGGCCAGGAGCCTGATTTTTGTATATGTAATTATGAAAATCATTAATAAAATATAAACATCGTTGCGTGCTGAACGACCACGAAGAAACAATGATGGGGGACTAAGCTTCCACAAGGCTAGGTAAGGGAGAGGGGGCTGAAAGGTTGGAAGAGGGGCTAAGCTTGAGGGCTTAAGTCCTTGAATAATAATTTATTATTATTCCAAAGTGGTGTGAAAGGTATATTTTTATCCTAAGTTCCCGGAAAAGGGAACACATACTTGATGGAGTACATGTAGCTTCATGGGCGACATGTGTTGGCCCAGGCACATGCAATTTAACCCAAGAATTGAGCCATGATGGGGGTTCGTCTCCATTCTTGCGTCCACTATTTGAACCGGTTGCCTTTGCGTCTGATCTCTGCATACCTCACGTAGCTCTGAAACCCGAAACCATCAAGCCAACCTGGGATGTTTTCTTGAGAAGCCGAGGCATCCTCCATCTGAACCGTTTGAGTCTGTGTTCAATATCTGCGTTGATTCCTTGTCACACACCCTGAAAACCAGTGGCAAACCTGTGGACTGTGCGATGTCTCCCGTGTGACCTGTGAACCCAGTTTATCCACACTGCAAATCCGAGTTCGTGCTTAATCATTTGGGTTGTTGTCTTCTGTGAAAATTGAGCATACTGTAATTGTCTATGCCATGTGTGTTATAACTGTGAGCTATTGTGGCCACGTAGTCCCTTGGCTGAGTGTGAACTGTTGTTGTCATTTGTTCCTTGCTGAGCCTTACTGATGTCCTCCTTGTGCTGGAACAGAGCTGAAGAAGCAGGTTATCAGGCATGTGTGAAACACTCTCTCCAGGTGAGAGAGGTGGTTGTGGTTGAAGAAGCAGGTTGTTAGGCATGTGAGCGACTCTCTCCAGGTGAGAGAGTGCGCGGAGGAAGTGAGAACTCTTGGAAGGGGTCCTGTAGCTTCCACAGAGCTCGGAGAATTCTGGTTCGGCTTGTTGTTGAAGCCCAAGGCAAGGGAGGTTTAGCAGCCGAAGGACTGTCCAGTCTGACAGTGAAGGTGTATACTCCTGGGGTGGGACATGCATGTGGGGAATGATATTCTGTGAGCAGTGGGCATAAGTGGCTCCTGGGAGAAAATCCATCCTTATAAACCGTGTGTCTTCATGTTGACCTTGCCTAGCCTAGGATTCCCTTGCCTGGTGGAGCTTAGTCCCAGCTCGGGGGTGACCTACTACTGAGAGTGATGAGAAATGTAGTCTAAGGCTGGGAGGTTCGTGGAAGGTCTGCACATAGTTGGTGGTGTTATTCCAGTTAAAAGATAAGTATTAATTCTATACTTAATTTATATGTGATGCATGTTTGTGTCTTTGAAATGTATCATGTATTTCGTTGCAATTATGAATTATTGTTAATTCCATTATTCTTGTATGTTAGCAGTAATCCTGTGATTACTCTGTATTCTTTGGTTAATTTTCATTAAATATGCATGTTATATATATATATATATATATATATATATATATATATATATATGAGATTGTTCTACGTAGTAGCGTTGCCCGACAGTGGAGTTGATGGTCAGGGATGTTACAATATGGTATTAGAGCCAAGGTTTCAATGCTGATCCTGAATGGGCCATGTCACTAGAAGTTGAAGCGAGAGTTCGGAAGGAGTTGTTGTCGAAATGGACAAAACTCAAGTTCCGACCCAAGGTTTTAAGTAGAAATTGTGTTAAGAGGAACCAATTTCAAACCTTAGAATGTTTCTGAGTGCCAAGGGGTTACTTGGCCATGTTACGAAGCTCAGGAGGAGTAGCGGTAGAATAAAACTGCAGTCAGCGTGGTATTTGACCACAAAGAGAGAGAGAGCTCAACACTTGGGGTGTGGGAGCCGTAGTATCTGTTCGGAAGGAAAAGCCTTTACGACCGTCGGATCTGGAGAAAGCGCAGAAGGGTTAACCTAGCAAGCCCTTCAGACTTCGCGACGTCGGAGAAGCTTGATAAAAAGGTATGAGAAAGGCCGAAAACCAAAGTGCCAAAGTCCCGAAGGAGATCTACACCGTAGATCGTAGGAAAAGAGCTTGACCGTTGGATCAAGCAAAGGAGCAGATCGTGATTTCGGACTTCAGGAGAATTAAAGTATGTTGAGGGGACAACTTATGAAGTTTGAAGTTTTGAAGTGAGAGTAGGGGTGGTGGGGACGGATGACGTCACCAGAGGTGACATGGACCTTCCTAGACATGCCACGTGCCACCACCTAAGTTGGTGACATCTGTACCATGTGGACTCGGGGTTCAGAATTTTGGAATTCGAATCATAGAAAGGATGTAAGTGTGAGAACTTCCGAAGTCCCAAATCTCCAAACTTTCGAAGTCCCAAAGTCCCGAAACTCAGACGCCTGAAGTTCCATAGTGTGTGTCAGCCATTGGATGTTGGGTAGACGTGGACTGTCGATCCACTCTACTTCGTGAGCTCGGTAACTCAGAACTCCGAGAGATCGTTGTTTTGTGCTTTGAAAATATTTCAAAGCCGAAGGCCGAAGGCCCGAGTAAGTGCTTATTGATCTAGCACTTGGTCACGACCCACAGTCGCGTGGGTTGGGGAATGAGAGAAAGGGCCTAGTGCCCGAAAACTTAGCAGAGCAGAGCTCCAAAAGAAGAAATCTGCGGGGATTCTTGGTTGAACGAGAATCACAGAGAATGAAAACTGAACGTCTTCTTGAATTAGATTTGTTTATGAATAATGTGGGATTTGTTAAGGAATGATGACCTGACAAATTGCGGTTGTCTGCACATTGTGTTTGAAAAAGTTTAATGAGTGCCATAATCGATTAGAGTTTCCACTGAGCGCAAAGAAATGGAAGAGGCACAGATTGCTTCAAGTTCAGAGAATGAAATGAAAGGGATGGATGTTCATTTGGGGGTTGAAGGGTCGAACTCCAATGGGCATGGAGAAGAGATAGATAAGGAAGGGAATATGATGAAAATTATTGAAAGATTGCAGAAAGATGCCCAAACTCACCGAGCAGATAGCAAAAAGCTCATGAAAGCTAAGGAACAACAAGGAGAATTCAAGTTAAAGTTGATGAAGAGTCTGGAGAGAATAGAAAAGAAGTTGGAAAAGGAGAGAGACTCGAGCAAAATAGGGAGTCACCAGACTTCTGAGGGAAGAAGATCAAGGAGTGTTGGTAGACACCATCATCACTCCTAAGGTCGCTCCAAGAGGGGGGCACACAATAGTTCAAATCCATCTCCTACCATAAAGCACGAGAGATATGGAGTGGATGAATTGAAGGGCGAAATGAACAAGATTAACCCTCCTACATTTGATGGAGAACATAAGAAAGAGGAAGATGCCGAGACATGGTTGCTTGGCATGAGGAAATATTTCCAACTGTGGAATTATTACTCTCATGTAGAAGGAAGAATTGCAATGTATCAACTGAAAGGAAAAACATCCTTGTGGTGGGATCAACTTGTGCAGGTGCAACACATTAGAGAGAAAAATATCACTTGGAAACAATTCAAGAGATATTTCGAGAAGAAATACTTGACTAAAAGACATTATGACAGAAAGATGAAAGAGTTCTTTGAGCTCAAGCTCGGTAGCATGACCATTGATGAGTATGAACGATGGTTTTTAGAATTACTGAAGTATGTTCCGTTCATCAAGGATGAGACTGTCAAGATTCAAAGGTATCTTAGTGGACTGCCACCTTCCAATAGGGACAAGATTCAATATGATGACCCTAAGACTATGCAAGAAACTATAAGAAGAGCGAAATTCTTATATGAGCAGCAAAGAGAGAAGCCTACTTTCCGGAAGGCTTGGGAAGACAAGAAGAAATTCAATATGGATCAGAGGAAGAAGGGAACCAAGCCACCCTTTTTCAGAAATAGTCCTCAAGGACAACCATCTTTTAGAGAGCCCAGGAAAGCTAAAGTGGGTGGGCAAATGCCAAGACTACCACCTATGGAATGTTGGGGTTGTAAAGGAAACCATAGGTACAAATATTGCCCCCACATAAATGACAAAGTGAGAGCTGTCCACAATGTTCAACAGGCTAAAACAGTGGAGGACATAGGTCGTAGAATACCCAAGATCTACACAGCCCTGGACAACAAGCAAGCAGAATATCAATCGCACATGATTGAAGTGGAAGGTATGATTAACAACCAACCATTTACTATTTTAATTGATTCAGGGGCTAGCCATAGTTATATAGATCCTAGAGGGGTGGAAAGTTTGCAATTGTCGAGAAGAAAACATGAAAAGTCTTGGTTAGTGTAGCTGGCAACATGAACCAAGAGGAAAGTCACTGAGTTAGTTAAGTCTTGTTCTGTGGACATGAATGGACTGAGCACAAAGGCTGAATTGAACATTTTGCCTTTAGGTTCTTATGACTGTCTAATTGGGATGGACTAGTTTGACCAACACCATGCCATCTTGGACTATCGTAATAAGGCATTCACTTTCCTGGATGAGGAAGGAAATCGGAAAACAGTCCAAGGAATTCCTAGAGTTGTTGCTGTCAGAGAAATCTCAGCAATGCAGCTGAAGAAGTGCTTCAGGAAAGGCTGTCAATTATTTGCAGCCCACTTGGAGGAAGCACTTGAGGATAAGGTGTCAAAGATCGAAGACCATGCGGTAATAAAGGAGTTTGAGGATATATTTCAAGAGGTACCTGGACTACCTCTAAAAAGAGATATTGACTTCTCTGTAAAATTGATTTTTGGAGCAACTCCAGTGTCGAAAGCTCCTTATAGAATGAGTACACCAGAGCTAAAAGAACTGCAATTGCAGCTTGAAGAGATTCCGAAGAAGGGGTATATACGCCTATGTGTGTCACCTTGGGGTGCCCCGGTCCTGTTCGTGAAGAAGAAGGATGGGGCATTGAGATTATGTATCGATTTCAAACAATTGAACAAAGTGACTGTAAGAACAAGTAAGAAAAAAAGAGAAGTAGAAAACCTTATATTGATTTAAAGTAAGTATTGGTATTTGGGTTGCAATAACATTTTCAAAGATGATTATCTTATCTCATTCACATATTGCTTGAAAAATGAAAAACATCAGTAGTTCAATGGTCACTAAGAGGAGACATTGCACATCCCTAACAATTGCGGCCACATGGAATGCTTAGCACTACAACTTCTACTTGGTAGTATCCTAGCTAGGGATTTGGCCATGCCAATGTGATTATTCAATGAATCGATAAAAGGTGTTGTTGCATTTCCCTAACAACGTGTTACTAAAGCAGTGACACGTAAGGTCTGTCATAGGGAAACAATAATTGAAGCTATGTAGCTATCACTTTTTCAGATGCTTGCTGACATATTAGAAAAAACACATTGATACAACATGAAATGTATTTGTATCAGATGTTTAAGGGACATGAGGCAGTTGAACCTTGACAATCTTGAAACCAAAGTTGCATATCACCTGTTGGAACATGCCTAAGAAATCTTGTTGCTATAATTGATTTTGCTTGTTTGTAAATCAATACAAACCAATGTCAAGGTCAAACAAAACTCATAAGCCATCTATAGAGTAAGATAATGCAAGATGGATGCACATAAGCATGAATGGATAGAGATGCTTGGAAGCAATGAGAAGGAGGCAAAGACAGGAGATTAAGTCTAAGAACCTTTGAAGTTTGTATGGTTGAAACTTGTTGGTGTATTCCTATAAACCGTAAAATTAACCATATGCTATGGATGAGAACTTCTACACGATAGAAAGATTCTAAAATTCTTTGGGTTTATGTGGAATCATTGGTCATTGGTGATGGAGATAGATCCCATATTTGGAAGTTGCCTTAGCAAATGGAGATGTAAGTGATATATCCTATGAATATTGTATTTTGGATTCCTAAAAAAGTTTTTGTAAGTTGTTTTTTGTCATATTGTTGCACCACATTGCAGGGTATGCATCTAGATTGGTAAAATTTCCTTGGAATTTCCATGTTACTAGTTATTAATTCCACCACCAACTTCATATAAGAAAACAACATCGAAAATGCGACAATTTCCCTCACGAGGGGTCTTGCACCAAAGACCAAGGCATTCAAATATGTACTTTGGAAGTTTATTTAGTCTAAAACAACTTTTAGGGCTTTTTGCCAATTTATCTTTGGTCTCTATTTGATTACCCATGGAAGAATCATTCTCTAGGTCCTTCATGATGGCAGATGGCAAGAACAAGAAGCTTCAATTCTTGTCCCAAGTCACATCATCATTATCAAACTAGGGAACATTATTCTTATTAATCCTAGTCTCCTTGAAGGTCATCCTTTAAAGATTGACCCATACTCCGCTCTAATTGGTGAGTCACTTCCAATGATAAGGAACCCTAGGGATGAAGTGTTTCCAATGTCTACCCATAAGCAAGGAAAAATTGAGGCAGTTGTTATGGGAATGGTAGCTCCAACATTAAAAAAGGTAGGTATTTAATTGTAGTGGTAAATGCAATTGATGCAACTAGAGGTGCATTTGAGATTATGCTAATTGAGCTAGGGCTAAGTGGTATTATTAACATTGTTCTAACAAGAAGTGCTAAGTGCTAAGTTTTAGAGAATGAAGAATTACATACATAGCTCTACATTTTTGGTTTGTTTATGCACATGTTTGACTCTCATTGAGAACTAAAAACTGACCTATTTTCCCACCGATATATGTTGTGTCAAGTACTATTCATATCATGATAAGTTTTTTCCATTAAAAAATAAAATAGGTAAGTAAAGTATACAATTATTTTCTTCCAATTTTTGTGACTACTCTTAACCTAAAACTTTAGCGTTTTGTTATGGTTGCAATAGGGTTTCATGCTCATTGCTTTGATATGACAATGTGACTTTTCTCCATTCACAGTTTTAATTATAGCTATTTTGAATGATGGTTAGTTCTTATTCCTTGCTAAAACATTAATGTTTATTCAAAGCTGTCAAATACTTATCATGTTGGAAAATATTGCACACACCTTCAACATTCAAGGGTATCCAACCAATAGAGGAAGCACACAACTTTTAGAGGAAATCCAACAAGTACACCACATGGTACTTGGAAATTGTTGGTTAATTCGTTTGATTTGCAAACTTCCAAATGTTGAAGTCATTGAGCTCAATATTATTTGCTAACCCATGCGCTCTATTATTGACAAGCAAGGTTATTAACTAGCATTATCGATTGATTTTATCCTCCACTTGCAAACTTCCAAATGTTGAAGACACTGAGCTCAATATTATTTGCTAACCCATGCGCTCTATTATTGACAAGCAAGGTTATTAACTAGCATTATCGATTGATTTTATCCTCCACATGGCCATGTTTCAAAGCAAGCATGTTTGTTGTCTTCATCAAGTGACAAGTGCATTGACTATTTGGTCAGTGATAGTAATTATCATCAAGCAATGGTTAAATATACATAGATCCAACGATGTCATTTGGTCAAAGGAGTAAATGAAATTGCAAAGTTCAAAATCATTAAAGAGTTTGTTTGCAAAGTTCAAAAGCATTAAAGGGAGTCCCGTGAATCCAAATAAAAATGTCACCAACTCTTCAATAAAACTTCAAATCTATAAGCCAATACAATAACATAAATTATTTTTAATATTTCATAAAATAAATCATTTAGTTGATGTTAACCTTTGAAGAATATAAAAATTTTATAGTGAAATCTCAAACTAATGTGAAGTCAATATTGAACTCATTCCAATAATAATTAAAATTTAGCATATACTAATAAAATATAAATTCCAATTTATTGGAAAAACAAAACATACCCCTTCAACAAAAATCTTCACTAAATAACTAAAACTTAAACTGTTAAAATACCAATTATGTTTATGTTTATTTCATAATACCAATTATGTATATAAATATGTTTATTTCATTTATTTATTTATACATAAATATGTTTATTATTAAATTATTATTAAAAATATATATTATATAAATTTGATTGCGTGGAATTGATATTTATGATATTCGTTTTTTTAACCTCTTTCTTAAATCGAAGTTACAATAATATCAAGACCAATATTCAATCTTTGAACATTTTTGTTAAATGTGAGTAGTTAATTGCAAGTATCTTCATACATCTTCATGTTTCCAAGTAAATAATCAACCTTTTTTTTCCTTCTAAATTTCTTTTTACTGCAATGTAAGTGAGTTTTTGGATTTTTTTTTTTATTGTTGACATGTCTAGCTATATATCCTTTTCCTAATTCAAGGATTTTAATTCACCTTTCATTTTTATTTTTATTATTTTAAATGGATTTTTGTATTTAAGAATTAATGAGAGGGGAGTTGCTTTTCGGAAAATAGTAGCCACTTTAACTTCATTACTCTTTTTAAGCAATGCAAGAGTTGTAGTTGTTAAAGGAGTATGCACTAAGTTGTGGGGAGTTTTAATTGTATTTATCTAATGGTCATCTAACTTTGAATCTTCTTCTAACGATTTCAGGGTTTTTTTCTCTTAGAATTGGAGAAAACTTTTCCTTCAAGTAAGAAGCTAACACATGATCATAGTCAAAACAAAGTCTAAAACAAAAGATATTATGTTCATAATCTAGGGGTTAGGGTTAAATTTGATCATCACTTTCCAATACAATGTGATTACAAAGACCTTACTTAAACTTGCATAGATATAGGTCCTAACATAAGGAGTGAAACCATAAATGTTTGTTTTTGAAGCCAAATATATATAAGTACGTGAAAAATCATCACTATCATTAAAATCATAAGAGTCTAATATTTCAAAGGAAGATTGGACAATAAACTCATAATAAGTTTGTTATTAGATTTTTTTGGCTATTAAAATATTAAATATTTACATAAGTTTATACAAAAAAGAATAAGTTAGAGGGGCATTTACAAGCAAAATTCTTCAAGCTTGTAAGCTAAAAAGTTAATTTTTCAAATTCATGGCCCAAAAGTTAATATACAAAATTGTCACTTAAGCTACAAAATCAATATAATCAATTCTTGTTATAAACATTGTATATGCAAACTAATAATAAAATTTAGTATAGGTAGAAAGTAAGAAGACCTCATCCAAATGGGGTGACTGTGCATGCTCCTAAAATGTCAAGGTGAGGGGTGGATCTAGGACGTTTCCCACATGCCTGGAAGCTCCCCATAGTGATGGTGGACAAGGTGGTTAATGATCTCCCCTAGCGATGAATGGACAACGTGTTCTCATTTAAGAACAAACCATCCAGATAGCAATTTGCTCCATTATGAGCTTAGGTTGACGAGACTCCATGAAATCATGGATAATACAAGCCTGCAACAATTTAAACCCAAGCCCAAGTCTAGGATTGACAATGTTCTGGTTGTGGAGAGACTCCAAGAACAAAATGAGGGAAATGGTTTTGGTTCAAGGCATTGCACAATACGCCTGCGTCAAACTTGGTTGGTTAGTATCTCAAACTTTCGTCCTTAGCATTTTGTCTCTAGTTGTCTTTGGTTTTATGTGATTAGCATAGTCAGTTATCATTGGAATGAGGGAAAATCGTTATTGAATTGGACAATCAACAATTATGAATGGTGGAGGCACCCAACTACTCTATTTTATTTGATGGCTTTAGCCTTGCATGCCCTCCCCAATTCATTCTCTCAAAAATCATTTATGTTTCCTTCGAAGCCTACTTACCCAGGTCTACTCTTATTTGGGTATGTGGTGACTTTTGCCTATGTTAACTTTGATCTGATCTGTTTAATATTTCAGAGTGGTTGGATGCTCCCTCCTTGGCCTACCTTTGCAATTCGAATTTCTCTTTGGTCTTTACAATACCTCTAGGTCTTAGTGAAAATCCCTTCACAAAGTCCAGAGATTCATTAGTAGGATAATTTGGAACACCTTGTGACCTAGTTGACAATTCCTTTACCTATTAGGTGGCCACCTACTTCCCTTGTTAGGCCCAAGCCTCCAACCAAGAACCCTAGAAACAAATCCCCTACCCCTAAAAGTAGCAAGAGTGGACATTCCAAAGGCAACACAACCTATGGCAAGCACCCTAAACACACCCAGACCCATTAATGAATGACTTGGGCCCACACATATGCTGTTAGGGTAGCAAAGGATTTACATAATCATTTTTTATCTTGTACCAAAGAGAATATGGTGAAGATGGAAACAACCGTCAATAACAAATGCCAAAAATTATTGAAAGAACAAGTTGAAGCAGAGTTTGAATGTTGAATCTCTGATCCTGGGCACTCTAGAACACGATATACTAAATTTTTCAAGCTAGAAGAGTTATATTGGCTCAACAAAGCCTTTATTACTCAGATAGTAAATGAGGGATGAAGCCAATACCATGATATCATGCACATGTTATGTCTAATGGAAAGAAAATTTGACACCCTCTATAGAGAAATTTTCAATATTGAGATTATAGTTGATAGCTATGTAGAAAATTGAATTGGAAACAATGAGGAGAATGGCCAGACTTTGAATTCTAAAGGTACATCGTCAAACCCCATTTTGTTGGATGAAGATAATGACTTCCAAATGGACCAACAACTAGGACAAGCTCAAGGACATGGATTATTAGATTAATTCCTACTATTTTTATAAGCCTAAAAGAAAATAGGGTGAAAAAGTCCCTTCAATACTACATTATATAGCTCTTTCTTTTGTCTTAGTAACATAAAACACCATAAACATAAACTTCTAATTTTCATTTAATATTGTCAAACACGTATTAAAGCAAAACTAGCAAAACCATCCATTTTTTTAACTTCTAATAAACTTAATTTCCAAAATGACATACCACTAACAAAATTGATTGTACTATTTTTATGCCATATTGATACAAATAACAACTAGCTTAAAAAACAAAACAAAAAATAACAATAACAACAACAAAAAAAACTTCATGCCTACCAAAATAATGTCTGACCACTAGCAATACAAATAATGACTAGCTTAAAAAACAAAACAAAAAACAACAACAACAAACATAACCAAAATACTTTCACATCAACAACAACATAAAACAAACCTGCATCATTAAGATCATCCTTGTCTTTGAAAATGACTCCCATTGTCAATTACTAGCTCACAATAAGTAAGAATGAATTCCCATCATTACCATGGATTGATTTTCTTGAATAAAAAGCTTGTAATTTTTCCATCATTACATGCCCTTGTCCCACCCAAAGCCAATAATAGAGTCTTACTTTTAAATTGATCACATTTATTTATAATGGCAAATGAGCTAGAACATTGAATATAAGTTCAATTCATGTGATATTTCAATATTGAATTAATGCTACCTCACGGTAGTGTATATAACATTTTTTAAAATTAATTTTTTTTTTCAATATTAAAATATATTTATTTATTTTGTTATTAGCAAATCAACTTCATTTCTTATTCTTATTCTGACTTGGTGGTGGTTACAACAATTGAACTATGCATGTATCCATTACTCCTTGTCTAATCTCTTACATTGGTAACTTCTTCAATGACCTCTTGTATGGGCCACACAAGAATGCTTACTTGTCTTGTAATTCATTTGGCGGTTATAACATCTGACTTATCGCCCCATCCATTATCCCTTGATTTATCTATTACATATGCCACTTCTTCAATGGCCTCTTATACCACAAATAAATACTTACTAGTTTCAATGGCCTCTTATACCACAAATAAATACTTACTAGTTTGCCATCACGATAGGTAATGCCACTATACAACCTTGTTATTTAGTGCATGTTAATTTAAAATTACTTAGAGTACATATTTTATAATTTTCCTATCTCATACTTTGATATGTTATATCATACATATTAAAAAAACTTTATTTATGATGATGGCATGCTCATTTTATAGTAGTGACATGTTTACATATCTTTATATCATTATAGTCTTTAGAGTCTTTAGATCAATCTAGTATGTAATTAATTTTTTTAAGGTAGTAAAACCTATTATAACTTAATTGTTAATTGATAGAGGATAATCATTGTTGATTATTATTCATAAATGTAAGTGAATTCATCATCGTTATTTAAGGAAAATCACACCACATGAAATGATTCTCTGGTGATTCGTAATGTAAGGAGACTTCCATTCCTACCAGATACTTCTAGTTCTTGGGCCATTAACTTTTGAGGAAGACAAGCTCATAATCGATCATAAACAATTTTAGGTCTTACTCTGGGATCAAAAGACATTGCTTTCATTTATTTATAATGATAACACACACACACACACACACACACATTATTTTTTATTTTTTGAGTAATGCATTTTCTAAGGAAACCCACTGGGCACTTCATTCTGAGGGTGGTACTCAATGAAAACTAGATTATGTAAAAGCTTGAAGCTTTCTCAACAATATACGAGCATTAAGAGCTCAATGTGTCACTTGCGAGAATTGAACCTGGATAGAGAGGATAATACTCTTCTCAACTACCTGAGCTAAACCCAATTAACAAAAATATATAATTAAAAAAATATTAATTAATTGAAATTTCTGATAAACTTATATACAAAAATTACACCATTAAAAAGAAACACAATTGCAATGGATATACATGATGAATATATCTTGAATGTAATGAATACATGGTATTACATTTAGATTATACAACTATTGATGATAAACTTAGGTAAGGGTTGGGTTTAACTTGCTTAATATACATAGAAGTCATTTTTTTTTTGTAGGTTAAGGATTTATATTGCCTCAAAAACCAGAGCCATACATATATGGAAGACTTGGCGTCTGGCCTGCCAACATTGAAACCAAAACTAGCACCATGTCTTCTTATAATTGTCCAAACTTGTCCAAGGTACTAGAGATAGAATGCCCATATAACTGTTAGCATTACAAAATAGTCTTGAAATCCTACTAAAACTAAAAGTATCATACCATAGATGACGCATGAACAAAAAGTAAAATTCATGCACCAAAATCACCATGTCTCCCATCGTCATGAGGTGGATGAGGCCAAATAAGAGCAAAGATGTATGGCTGACTACAGACCGAGCAACGATGAGTAACAGGCTCACTTGATAAGGAGTCGAAGAGAGCATCCAATCTGCAGCTTATGATTTCCAGTCGGAATAGTTGGTCCGCTGCATCCCTGCGGAGGTCGAAGAGTAATTGAAAATGCTCCTCAAAGAATCCTCATGGGGTGAACTCTTCTAGATGTATATGGATATCTGGTGCAACCACATTTTCCTAGAGAGGGACATGCAGCGCTGCTTCCTTGATGATGGCCCAACCCTAGTGCTCCTCTTATGTGCTTTTTGGAAAGACCTAGATTTCCCCCGCATGGTCCTCTATTGGTTGAGCCATTTGATTAATGTCGTCTTGAGACATGTTGGCTTGTTGAGTGCTCCCTTTTGGTTGTGAAATTGTCTCTGAATGTGTCGCTAGAGTTCTCACAATGTCTTGCAGAGGAGTAGGTGGGATTTCTTCCTCAATGATGGCATGCCCCCATTCTTCCTCAACTTGAACAATATCCATGGATGACACCTCAACGAAGGAAGAGGCTAAGAGAGAAGACAAACTAGAGGCATTTATGGGGCGATGACGATTGGCTAGATATTTGTAATAGTTTGGACCTCATCGAGATCTTCCACTCTCTCGGGGTATGGCTATGGGAAGGAAACAAATGAACCAAGAAGAGTGGTGAGGGAAAATCAAATACGAAGCTCAACAAAGACACACTGGTGAGGAAACAAAATTGGTGAGCAAAGTAAAATGGAAATTCATAACAAAAATCTCGGTGAAGATGGGGAAATATTACCATAGCGAGCCATTATGGAAGCCATAAAGTTGGAGGTGACATCCATTGCAACCATAGTACCTACTCGTTCAGAGCTTACCATCATTGCAGACTAGAGCAATAAATTTTCCATGGAACGAGATCTCTTACTGAATGACCCTGCATAAATGCACAACCCCATAGGGAGGAGCATGAGATAGGAGGCGACTGGCAGGGACATCTGATTTAAATGCATGGTGGGACAAGTGGCACCCCATATGGGGAATTACAATCCAGGTGAGAAAGATCTATGCATTGCTAGAGTAGGGGTGGAACTGGCCTGGTGTTGGCATTTATACAAATGTCGTCACCCGAAAGAGAGACCCCTTTATTAGCTAATTTGTCTGCTACTTTGTTTGCCTCTCTGGAGATATGAAAAGGGATGAGAATGAGGTATGTATGTAGGAGAGATTTAAGAGTTTTAAGAGAGATTAGGAGGCGCCAATTGGGGGAGATCTTTGTAGGGTTAGATCCATGTAGGATTTTGGTGGAGAGAGAGATGATAACTTGGGAGTCTCCTTCCATGACAAGTTGTTTCAATCCCTAGATGGTAGGCCAACTGAATCCCACGAAGGAGGCCCTAAAGCTCAGCTGAATTATTAGAATCAAAGCCCAGATTCCCGGCCATGATGTGGCCGATTTTCCCTTTGTTGTCTCTGATGACCACTCCAAATCTTGTTGGGCCCGGATTGCCTTTGGAGGTGCCATCAAAATTCATTTTATGAAATCGTGGAGGAGGACATTGCCATGTGATTGGGATTTGAGTGGACATAAGACGAGGATTGGGGTCAGGATGTTGCTTAGTGGTGATAAGATTTAGGTGCCATTTGGAGAGAATAATGCTTTCATTGGGATTGCATGAGAGGTCTTCTTCAGACCACTGTTGTGATATTGGAGTTTCCTGAGTGTTGTCATAAGTCTTGGACCAAACGAAATCTATGGGAGAGGACTTGGATTGGAAAACCCGTCTATTCCTTTCCTTCCAAATTTTCCATGCAACGAATCCTGATAACAACAACCAAATTCTGTTGAGGATTGGATTGTTGTAGGCTATCAATCTCCAATCTTCTATAGTGTGAATAATTTTGTCCCTTGCTCTATATGTTTTTTCTCATTATTTGTGCCACCTTATCCCATAGATCAGTACTGAAGGGGCATTGTTTTAAAAGATTCTCCATGGACTCCTCTTGTTGCATACATAGTGGGCATGTTGAGGGTCCAATAAGTCCCCTTTTTCTCAAATTATCCTAAATAAGAATACGTTTTTGGACAAGAAGCCAAAGGAAGGTGGAAACATTCAGCCATAGGTTCGATTTACATATTGTGTGCCAGATCTTTTCCTTTGATTGGCAGTGAAACTGAGATTTGATATTGTAAGCTTCTCTGATGGTGAAAGTATCAACTAGAGAATGACCCCAGTGTAAAATGTCTGCTCCCTCTCATTTTCTAATTTTCCTTAGAGTAGCTACCTCCTGCCAAGGCCTTAGATTACAGTTTGTAGAAAGGTTGAGATCATTGTGCGTAACTTTCCAATCTCTCCAAAAAGAGGTCTGTGGCGCTTCCTTCCATAGGTTTGCAAAATTTAAATCACCTTTGTTTTGCATTTGGGTTCGAAGGTGATGCAAGTCTTCTAGTGACTGCAACAGAGGGAGTTGTTGTCACGAATCTGACCAAAAGAGAGCGTCTTGTCCATCTCTTATTTCCCATAAGGTGTATTCCTGTATAAGTGGGCTATTAGGAGAGGCAACATTCCAGATATTAGAACCCATAATCTAGTCAGTTATTCAGATGAGTTGAGCTTCATCAATTTGTGGGGCATATTTCTGCTTTTACAACCTTTCCCATATTTATTTTGGGTACTTTAGCCATCGCCACTAGATTTTGGCTCCCATTGTTTCATTTAGAAAACAAGGGTCACGAAGTCCAAGACCATCGTTTAACTTTGGTTTGCATATTTTGTCCCAACTAACCAGGGCCCATTTACTTTCAGACTTGGGACCCCGCCAGAGGAATTTTCGTTGGAGATTGTGAATGGTCTTAACCACAAATTGGGAGCCGACCAGGTAGAGAAAAGATAAATGGGCATAACTTGGACAAAAAACTTTATGAGCACAAGACGCCTAGCCAAGTTGAGCGCGCAAAAAGTCTAGGAATTCAAACGATTGGTTAGAGATTGGATGATAGGGGCCCAAGATATGTTTCTAGCCGCTGAATCAGTGATGGGAATGCCTAGGTAGATGGATGGAACAGAGCTCCCGGGGATACCAAGCAGGTTGAATAAATGATTTTTGATTGCTAAAGGGTTGTTAACGAAGAAGAGCTAGGACTTGCCGAGGTTAACGAATGTTCCAGAAGCTTCACTAAAATCAGATAAGATGCGTTTAAGTTTTTGTGCTTTACATAGAAGTCATTTAATTTTGTAACAAATTTTCTTTTAATTTTTGGAATTTAATGATATAGAAAATTAAAGTTTTTATCTATCCAAAACTTCAAATAGATTTTTGAAAATTTAAATCAGTTTAAAACTGAGAAAAATTCCTAGGAATATTATTTTACCATATAAAGATAAAACTTTAACTATAATAAAATTTTACCAAATTAAAAAAAAAAAAACATATTTACTATAACATTAACTTATTATAGGTGGGAAAAATATATTGTAATTGTTGTGGAATCCAAATCTTTTGACTTTAGATTAGCTGTTTTAATTTTCATGTTTTCAATAAAAAAAATTTACAGTATTATATAAATATCTACATTAAATCAATTTTTTGGAATATCAAAAATTGTTTATTTTTATTTTTATTTTTAAATTAATTATTTTGAATTTTGATTAATGGATATTATTGATTAGACAATTTTTATATGATTTTACAATTTATCAGATAGTTAAAATTAATTTAAAAATCTAAAATTTCTTATTCCACCATAGTTCTACCATGGCATAGACTCAAACTGTAATAATGTTTACAAAATAGAGCATATTTTAATTATAATTTCTTTTAATAAAATAAAATTTTATTTGGAAAATTGTTATTATATCTTTTCAGGGTTTTGTTTTGGATTCAAAAATCAATTCCTTTTAATAAAATAAAAATTTATTTGGAAAATTGGTATTATATTTTTTCATTTTTTTGGATTCAATTTTTTTTTTTACTTTATATAGTTACTGTAATTTTTCTGTTTTCAATAAAGTTTTTATGTTTAATTTTTTTGAAATATTAAAAATTGTTTTTCAAATTTTTTAAAATTGATTTTTTGAATTTTGATAGATGGATATAATTAATTAGACAAATTTTATAATTTATTTTAAAATTTTAAAAATATTCCATAAGAATAGATTCACGTAATACTCATAATAATAACAATGTTGTAATCCCTTGTCTTATTGCAATACACAAATTCAAATTTCATTGATTGCAAATCTAGAATATACCTTAAACACACAATGACCAAGTTCATATTTCATTCATTGTAGATCGAGAAATGTCCAAACGTACCTTGAAATAGTAATTGCAACAACCATTCCACGTACCTTTTCAACTTCCACTATATCTTTATGGATATATAACATACGTTATACAATCACACACGATGTCTACGAGCTTTAAACTCCAATGTAAATTGTGAAAGAACATGTATTATGTTTTGGTGTGTAATTTTTTTATATACTTTATTATGTCATTTTTTATTTAGAAAAAAATGATATTTTATTTTATATCTACAGATTAAATTGAAGCGTTTTATGGTTGGGGTTGTGGTTGGGGAAACCCTAATGGTAGACCCTTGATTTGAAGCAAAGGGTTTATGTGAGGAGGTTTTTATGTTCGTTGGTGGTCGTGCTCTCTCTTGGCTGCTGCTTCACAGTGTCTTGGTCCCTCGATCTGATGTGATGGGTCTGTGTGAGGAGGATTTTGTGATCGCTGGTGGCCATGCTCTCTTCCGAGTGCAGATTTGGTGTGTTTTTTGTGCGACTTGTTTTGTGTTGGTCGGGGCTTGTTCCACTTTGCTGCATTTGGGTTTTGTGGAGCCTCGTCTCATGTGATCAACCTGTCTTCTGCGTGGATCCGGGGTTGGATTTCTTCGCTCAAATCTTCTGCTATGGTGGCTTGGGGTTTTCTTTTTTGTGTCCATCCTTTTTGCAGCCGATTTTTCTCTGTGGGTGGCCCCTCTCTTTTGATAGATGTCTTTGTTGTCTCCTTTTGATCGCCCTCTTTAGTTTGGGGGCGTTTTTAAGGGTTTGATGTATACCCTCTGCTCTGTGGTTCTGGTTTCAAAGTTGTTGATGTCGAGTTATGAACTTTTGATGCCAGGATTCAGGGTTTTGGATCCACTCTTTTTGAGAGGAATGTATGTCGCTCTGACCTGGTTCGTCCTACTTCTGGGTTTTCATAGGAGGCTTTCAATGATGTTTTCTCTCGACAAGGTTTTTTGGGGTTTTCCCACTCATGTTTGCAGTTCCTCTCTCTAGGGATGTTGGTTTGTTCAGGGTTTGATGTATGCTCAAATCGACGTCCTTCTGGTGGCTGTTGGTGACTCTCTCTTCATCATATTAGTTGGGGGGTTTGGCCAGAGCTTTGAGGTCCTTTCTAAGGGCGTGCAATATTGATGTGTTGACACTTTGAGGTCCTTTTTGAGGGCGTGCAACTTTTTGGCTTCTCTTTTTTTGGTGTTCGTAGGAGGAGGTCTTTTATGGCGTCGTTGCCTTTTGGTTTTGTTGATGTGAGAGATTCATGTTGCTTTGACCTGGTCCTTTCGACATCTGGGGTTTTCTTTGGGGTTGCTTCCTGGCATGTCTTTCGTGGAGGGGTTTCTTATTCTTCAATGCTTGTCTTCCCAACTCATTTATTGTATATTTCTTTGTGGCACATTAGCCAGCTTCAAGGCCCCTTTGGGCTTCTATTTTCCGATCACTTCACCCATGGTTGGGTTGTGCTTAAGGTACCTACAAAATTTAATTTGGTTATCTTTGGATGAATAGAATTACACTTTTTTTCGTGGAAAAAAATATACATATTAAATTAATTAATTCACTAACTCCCTAATATATTCACCCAATTTAACCACCAAGCTATTAAACCTCTAGTCCTTGACACACTAACTCGAATTTAATTTAAATATGAACCACTAATTTATTATCCCCAATCAATAATAATGAAGATCTCTTAATACCTAATTCATTATCTTTTGAATCAATAAACCAAAACAACCTCAACCACTAATCTATTAACCCCATGATCATTGACCCACAAACCAACACAGATAATATGACTAATATAATCCACTAACCACAACTTTTATTCATTAATTTATTGTAAAAAAGTTTTGAAGACTTCAATTTACACTTATGATGTTGTGAATAGTTGTTAACCACCTATATTTATCCAATCCTATTTCAATTTTTAAAAGTATTTTTGTTTTGCTTTTAGACCATACACAAGTAATACATCAGGTACCTTGAGGGCGATCCAAGGCCTCAGATCTTTCACTACCTCGTAGACCACTACTGAGGACCTCCCCTCCCTGACAACGATCCGTTTTATTCCTCTGCTCAAAGTCGCCTCACTTATTGAGTATGTTGTTTCCTTGTCTGCTTTCGAACCGTATCTCCCTGTTTCCTTTTGTCTTCTAGTCCTGATAGGGACTGAACTTTTTCAACCTTGCTTTGGTCTGAGCTTCCCTGACCAAATCATATCTACAACACTCTCTCACCCTCTTTTTCGATCCTTCCCACTGACCCACTCTATACCACTCTTTTTCAGTGGGCCGACAGTGGTACCCCAACTCTTTTTATAATGGACTCTCTGACCAAAGCTCTTATGCATCTAACTGACGAACTCATCTGGAAACAGGTGGGCTTATTCGATCAAGTTGACTCCTTGGAAAAAAGGTTTCCGACTCTTCCCTCCAAGTCCATTTCAAACTGCCCTTACACTTCCTCAGATTTCCCAGCCGCGTGAGGCATACCTCCACTGACAAGAGCTCCTGCCCCGAGACCTTCTCCTCCTGCCTCCGACAGGCTCCTCCATAACTATCCTAACAGGCTTACCTCACCGGATGTTCATAGAGCCCCTCCATCCTCTCACCGAGCGACTTCCTATGGTCGAAAGGAGTGGAAATCAAACAGGAGAACCAAGCGACTGGTGCTAGGCGATGGAGTGGGCTTAGAAGACCTCTGCAAGATGTCTATCTGTGCTCTGGTAGGTCGTTATCTTACAAAAGTTTGAGCCCACAACCACTGGAGGACTGGATAAAGACTAAATGGTTTCAGCTCTTAGGATACTTCCCGGAAGTCTTATACCTTAAAAAAGGCTGGCTCGACTTCTTCTGCAGAGCTCCTGAAGATACCTCTCTGTTATTATCATCTTTTTGGGTCTTTGGGGGAAGTAGCCTCATGCTTAAGCGCTGGCGAATGGCTTTCAACCCAGATTCTGACTACTTTCAGCTCAAACATCTCTGGGTGTTGCTCTCGGGTCTTCCACTCCATTTATGGAATGAGGAAGCCATCAAAGCTATAGGCGACTCACTGGGCAAGTTCATTGCCTTTGACACTCCTTCTCTCACAGGCTCCTCGAGGAAAATGGGTAGGGTACTGGTTGAGATGGACATAACTGCTGGACTGCCAGAAAATTTGGAGATTGAATGGAGAGGACGGAAGATACTTCAGACTCTGGACTATCTCGGACTACCTTTCCACTGCAACAAATGCCAAGAAACTGGCCATCTTCGCCGAACTTGCCCTGGTAAGTCATGGACCTCACCTTCCGAGGAAGCTGATCTGCATCAAAACCCTCCTGACTATCTGGACGTTGATCCTTCTCTTGAGTTCGTGGTTTCACACCCTGACCCTCCCTCCCCTCCCTTACCTGGACAACCTGAACCTCTGATGACTAAGCTATTTCATCTTTGCCCCTCTCTTTTTAACTCTCTCACTGCTGCCGAAAAGGAAACCATCAACTGCTCACATTGGCTCTCTTCCTCCCGACCAATTTCTCCCCCTCCTGAAGTAGAGTTGTCATATCCCCCCTCATCACTGACTCCAACGCTCGATAGCTCCCCACACATGATCATTGAATCTACTCTCCTCCCTACCCCCTCTCCCCCATCGCACCCTCTCCCAACTCCCCAACCAACCTGTCAGCACAGTTCTCTTACCCTTTTCACTGACCCGATAGACTCCCTAACAGTTCTCCCTGGCATTAGCCAGCCAGTCGAAAGCGAGGATACTCTGTTGGCAGCACTGAGCTCCTCGACCCCTCCACAGTTTGTCCTGGACTCCGCATCTCAGCTACAAATCTTCCGGGGAAATGAGCTCATCGCTCCTTCTACTGTTGCTGGTACTTCATCTACTCTACAATCGGACAAAGACCCAAAATTTTTTGCTTGGTCGCGAGGTTTGGGCGTAGAGCTCTCCCCTTTCCAAACGAGAAGCTCCAGAAAGAAGAAGGAAGTTCTAAGCACGCTACAATCTGATCCTGCCGTCCCTGCACTTAATGGAAAGGCCCTTAGAGCTTTGAAGGCCATAGCTCGTTCCAAATAATGATTGTGATCTCTTTAAACTTACGAGGGATCAGAGGAAACCTCAAGACTGCTTCCTTCCGTAAATTGCTAGAGCACACCAAACCGGACGTCATCTTTCTCCAAGAAACCCTCTCGTCTGATCATAAATCCAGAGCTTTTTTGCACTCTTTTCGCTCTTCTTGGGTCACAGCGGCCGTTAACTCTATTGGCAATTCTGGTGGCTTGCTGGTGGCTTGGGACCCCGGTCACTTTGACTTGGTACCCTTCCTGACTTGTGGAGGCTTATTGTTGGTAGGCCGATGTTTAGCTACCAACCAGGAACTGGCTTTTTTAAACGTATATGGTCCCTGCCAGGACAAAATGCAGTTCTGGACTCTTCTTGCAAACAATGGCATTCTGTCCTTACCCAACCTCATACTTGGAGGTGACTTAAACATCACACTCTTAGTAGATGAACACTGGGGAGGAGCCTTCTCGCCTGGTACAGGTGAAGCCTTCTACAGAGACCTCTTCGCGTCCAAGAATCTCATCGACGTTTTGCCGACCAGACTTGTCCCCACTTGGCGTAATGGGAGATCCGGGACTGAGGCTATTGCTAGACGACTCGATCGTTTTTTAATATCTAATAGTTTCAAGTCCTCCACATGATTCCCAACCTCGTGGGTGGAGCTTCCTTACTTTTCTGACCATGCTCCCATTCTTCTAAAGCTGAATATTCCCCTCCAGCATATATCTTTCCCCTACAAATTCAATCACCACTGGCTCTCCTCCATTGACTATTTCGATCTTGTCCATTTTGTATGGACAGATCCGTGTTTCCAAAGAGAATTTAACCCACAGCTGAGAATTTTTTGGAAACTAAAGGTTCTAAAAGCCCACTCAAAGTCCTGGAATAAACTTAAGAAGGAAACGGAGGCGACCCGTCTAAACAACTTGGAGTCTGAGATTAAAAAACTCATTTCTTCATCAACCACAGCCGCCCTATCATTGGAGGACTCTGTTTCATTAAAGACGCTAGAGAAGAGCAGAGAATACATTCTAAGGGAAGAGGAAAAGTGCTGGAGACTTCGCAGCCGAGCGACTTGGCTAAAATGGGGAGACTCCAATACCAAATTTTTTCACAATTTAGCAAGTTTCAACAGAAACAAAAAACTAATCTGGTCTATTCAAAGCGATAGAGATGAGACTCTCCATGGTCAAGAGGCAATCAAAGCGGAGGCTGTCACACATTTTGAACAGCTTTTCAAAGCAAACAACAGTCATAATCTTCTGGACAAACTTGCTACTGCCAGTCTTTATCCAAAGCTGGTATCGGCTACTGAAGCTTCCGACCTCTATAAGCCAGTCACTCTTCTGGAGCTTAAGGAAGTTTTGATCCATTTCAAAGAAGAGAGAAGTCCAGGGCTCGACGGCTGGATGACAGAGTTCTTCACCTACTTTTTCGATCTCGTTGGATCAGATCTCCTCCAGATGGTGGAGGACACTCGCATCAAAGGTAAGATCTCAAAAAGTCTTAATTCCACCTTCCTGGTATTGATCCCTAAAGAAAACAATTCAATCTCCTTCAATGACTACAGACCAATCTCCTTGTGCAACCTTATTTACAAGGTAGTTTCAAAAGTCATCTCTAATCGGATGAAGCCGTATCTAGAAAGGAGTCTTTCTGCTGAACAACTCAACTTTTTAAAAGGTAGAAGAATACAAGATGCCATTGGTGCTGCCCACGAGAGCATCCACTCCATCAAACAAAAAAATTTAAAGGCTTTGATCATGAAAATTGACCTCAAAAAGGCTTTTGACAGCATTGATTGGGTTTTTCTGAGACTAGTTCTTCACTCAGTGGGTTTTGGTGACAAGTTCACGGACTGGATTCTATCCTGTGTTACTAGTGCTAATTTCGTGGTGCTGATAAATGGGGAGGCGTCTAGTTTCTTTAAAAGTGAGAGAGGGCTCCGACAGGGATGCTCACTCTCTCCTTACCTCTTCATCTTAATTATGGAAAGCCTTAGCCTTCTCCTTGCAAAAACCATCTCTGATCACCAAATCTCTGGTATAAAGGTATCAAGCCTCATCAAGATTGTACATCTCATGTTTGTTGACGACATTCTCCTAATGTCCAAAGCAGATCTTACAGAGTGGCTTGTTATTTTGGGCATACTTCAACTCTTCTGCACAGTATCGGGTCTGACCATAAACTCCGTAAAATCCACTGTTCATTATTGGGGTTTATCTGAGCCTGAGCTTTCTCTATTCAAAGATTCCATCCCCTTCTCTTTTTTTGATTTGAATGAAGGATTCAGTTACTTGGGCTACCTGCTGAAACTGGGAGCCTCCACCTCTGCAGATTGAAGCTGGCTAGTGGCATTATTCGAAAGGAGAACATGTTTTTGGTGTAATAAGTGGCTGTCCCTGGGTGGGTGTTACATTCTAGTAAAAACGGTGCTTGAAGGTCTTGCTGTCTACTGGATGACACTTGAGCGGATCCCAAACAAGATCATTATTTTGCTACGCAGGCTCTCGTTTAATTTCCTGTGGAACGACCTTCCTGGAAAACGCCGTTTTCATCTTTGCAGCTGGCATTCTCTATCTAGACCCCAAAAGGCAGGGGGATGGGGACTCAAGAACCTATCTATCTTCAACACGGCTCTCCTGGCTTGCTCTTTCTGGAGAGCGGTCACACATGAAAGCATTTGGCACCGAGTCATTATGGATAAATATCTTGACTCCCGTCCCCTCCTCCATTGGCTGCGAAAGACTTCACATGATCAGAGAAGGGCTTCACCCTTTTGGAAGGGCATGTCATCCGCCTCACTGGTGATTTTACACTGGCTTCGATGGAAACCCAGATCGGGGTTTGAGATCTTACTTGGGAGGGATTAAATTCTTGGTTTGGAGAACCGATCGATCCTCTCGCCACCTCTCAGAGCACAACTTTCTTCTTTAAATTTCGGGTGCCTGTCCCAGGTGAAAGTGGCAGACTACACCTTCCCTCTCCCCGACCTTTGGTTGCACAGTAGCGAGTTACAGCTCCGGGGACCGCTGGGGTTGGAATGGGACGCCTACACAGAAATCTGTCAGAATCGCTCTAAATGCTTCGCAGGACACTCTCCTGTGGGCCGGAGGAGATGCCTCTGGCATCATCATCGTTAAAAATGTTTATGCAGCCCTCCTTCAACCATTGGCAACGAATGCGGATTACCCGTGGCTTCTAAAGGTATGGAAGTGGTCGATACCACTTAAAATTCAGTTTTTCTTTTGGCTCTGCGTACAGGATAAAGTCCTCACTTGGGAGGCGCTCCGTAAGAGGGGTTGGCAAGGGCCCGAGATTTTCTCCCTTTGCAACTGAGCCTCATAAGATATCCATCACCTCTTGATCCACTGCGACTTCACAACTTATGTCTGGAATCTTTTAAAACAACATTACTCTCACTCGCCTGCCTGGAAGGGCGACACCATTTCAGACTGCTTCTCATCATGGATCTCAGATAAATCGGCTCCGCATCCCTTGGCTGCCCATGTCTGCTGGCAGACTTGGAAAGAACGCAACCAGGTGATATTTGACGGACGTCCTCCCTCCCTTCAAGAGGTTCTTCACAGAATCTTGTCCTCCTTCCATTGGCAGCCGACTTCTGTAAAGGCCATCCAAATCAAAGCTTGTGAGTATTCGATGGCAGAAGGATCCACTTTAGTTTGTTTTGACGGCGCTGCACAAACAGACAGACTTTGTTGTGGGGCGGGGGGCACCTTTAAATCATATCCGACGAGGATCACAAAATGGTTCTTAAATTGTGGTGTGGGATCTAACACCAAAGCCGAACTTATGGGTTTGTGGGCTTCTCTCACCCTTGCGTCTTGTTGGTCCTTAAACCACTTACTTGTCCTAGGAGACTCGAGAGTAATAATTGATTGGATTAATCACAAATGCAATCTCCATTCAGTCCACATTGAAGGCTGGAAGCAAAAAATGATGGAGCTGTCCAATATCTTCACCGACGTAAACTTCCATCATATTCCCAGATCCCATAATACTGAGGCGAACACACTCTCAAAGAGGGCTCTAAGCGAAGTGATTGGGAGGCTCTCGGTTTATCACTGTGATAAAGGGAAAGAGAGCCCTATCACCTTTTATAATATTTTCGAATTATAATGACCACCTCAAGTATTTGTTGACAACATAGTAAGGTTTACTTGATCTCTTCTTCAAAGAGTCCTCTAGCTAGAGTGGTCAAAACTTTTTCTCCTCCTTGAAACTCTATGGTAATTGTATGTAATGGTCCCTTCTTTGGCCAACGCTGAATTTGCTCACCCAACTTGCTGATTTTGTAAACGAATTTATACCCTATATAAATTTGAGAAAAATTTTTCTTGGAAAAAAAAGTAATACATCATTACAAGTTTAAGTATTTTAAAATAACTTTAGCTTTTCTCTTTGAACTATATACAATTATTACACCAAAATATTTCTAAGAGGCAAGTATAAACAACTTCGCTGCTAATTTCTCTGGTTTTGTATACACACTTTCACTTAAAAAAAAATTACAATTATTCGTATTGTCTTCATTTTGAAGAATCACTTATACACAAAAATATTATTCCAACTCTTTTAAGTGTTTCCTTTAATGATAATCATGAACTGTACATACTACCATTTAATGTTGTCAATGGTTGAATCACATTTCCTGAATGAGGACTTTTTAATTGCAACCTTTTTAATATTCTTTTAGAAATAATAATAATAATTTAATAGGACAAAGTATGGGACCATTAACATGTTACATAGTGTGTTTAATTGTTTCACTCCTCATTGATCTTCTAAATAAATTTTATTATTTTAATGATGTGTAGATTAAGAAATAGATATTTAGAAACAAATTCAAAAATATTATTATATTGCACCATTACAATTGATTTGTAGTCAATTTGTTTTAATTTTTAAATAATTTTTTTTTTTTTTTTATTATAAATTTTTTTAAATTCTTCAAAATTTTATCTATTAAATTGATTATTTTTTAAATTCAAAAATAAATTTTAAATTTTCTAAATATAAATTTTTATTTTGTGATTGGTTGGTAACTATGGGTAACTATGATTGGATTTATGAGGTTTTACACTTTGTTTAGATTTAAAAAATTAAAAATTAAAAAATCAAATAATTTGCTATGTATCCTTATTAATTATGGACATCATTACTTATTTGTACAAATGTCAAATCTACTATATCACCTATAATTGCACTAGTTTCTACCTTTAGGGGGTTTGATTTTGCTCGATGAATGGTTGGATCTCCAAATTTGAGTGACTAAGTTTGTATAATCCGAGTGCCCCATGGGTTTTTTAGCAGGTTGAATCCATTTGTGCATTCAAAAAGACAATTGGGTTTTTCAGCAGGTTGAATCCATTTATGCGTTCAAAAAGACAATTTAAAAAACAGTAAGATTTTGTCCAAATTTACCCAATTCCCGCTAGAAAACCCAAAAAGTAGAACGTTTAGCCAACGCCTATTAATTATTTTATATATTCAATAAATATGGTAATAAAACTTTAAAATTAATTATTAATTTTAATATATTTTTCAAAAATATATATATAATTTTTAATTACACTATATAATTATTTATCTATTATTTTATTCCAAAAATAATTTACCATTTGCTTCCAACTTTGGCTAAACGTTCTACTTTTTGAGTTTTTTTTTTATCAAATTTGGACAAAATCTCTATTTTGTTTTGTTGTTTAAATTGTTTTTCTAAATACAAAAATGAATTCAACATGTTGAAAACCCTTGAGACACTTTTTTTTTCAACGAAAAAAATGCACTTTATATTCAAACCCTTAAGACACTTGAATTATATAAATTTAGCCACTCAAATCTGGAAATCTAACTATTCATTACCAAATTTTGAACAAAATCAAACAATTTTTTTATTTATTGAAAAACAACTAAAAAAATAGAACATTTAAACTATTGCCTCCATGCACCTATCAAATCAATTTAAAGCGTTGAGCTCCACGTAAGTGAATGGAAAGGCCTACCATTAAAGGGATTGCCGTATCATTATAAATGACAGAGTCTTAAAGCTCAAGCCTCGAGAGCACATTCTCACTGGGTCCAGATTGGTGCTCCCTCAATTCGGACTTAGGATTTTCATATATTATTTTATGGATTGCTATGCAACACGCTTCTATACCAATATCTTCATCATTGAATTACGATCTAAATGATATTGGGAATGAGTTTTTAAAATATCAAACATTATTATTTTAAAAACTAACATACTTTCTAAGCTGGTTAACCAGAATGCATTTGATTTTTTTTTAGAGAGGTTTTATAATAATATTGTTAATTGGGATTATAAATATATTGTATTTAAAATGATTGTATTTAAAGTTGGTTCATTATTGTGATGATGTTTGTTCATGCTTCCAAGATTTTTCAACTTGTATAAAAAAAACATGGAACTGTTCACCACTTTGTCCTTTGTCCTTTGACAAGGCAGACAATATTGCAACCTTTTACCTCAACCCTTTATGTCCACATAAAGAGTGTGACTACTACCATACATAAGCAAAGACCTTACATAAAGCCCCTAAAGCACCATTTATTTTCCCTCAGTGCATGTCTCTAAATACATGTTTCTATTTATTAGAATTAACTTAGTTATTTTTAAAAAACATCCATGTTATTTATGAAGTTGTTATTTTTATCAACATTACTTAGTATACTAATTGGTTATGGATAGGTCATTCACATTATTGGTGAAGTTATGCATTTTACTCAACATTGTTTACTCAAGTCAGTTTTAAACACTATCCATGTTATTGAATAAGTTATCAGTTTTCTTAAAATGTAAGTTATAATAATGTATTCATATGTAATAAAACTCACTAAAACCACTTTAAGAATCAATGAGAAGCAAACTCCTATAATTTCAACATTCCCTTCATACCTAACTTCTTCTCTGTGTCCAAAAGGCTTTAGCTTCATACATGGATTTTGATGATGACGTCCCATGTCGGTGACATTAGTCAATTTCATTCATACCTAACTTCTTTTATGTGTCCAAAAGGCTTTAGCTTTGTACATGAATTTTGATGATGATGTCCTTTCTAGGTGACATTAGTCAATTCCCTTCATACATAACTTATTCTCTCTGCCCAAAATATTTTATCTTTGTACATGAATTTTGATTATGATGACCCATATGTGTGATATGAGTCAATGGATTGATGTATTGTAAGAAATAGATATTAAGTTTACCTCTGCAATAAAAGGGGACCCTCCATGCACAAGACAATTGAATTTTATTATTGAGGTTTGCAGAACCTCTTGGACCTAGGTAGTACTGCCAGAAGCCCCAACATGTCTCCATGAAGGTGATGAAGATGAGTTCTAGTATAAAGCTCACATCATTCATAAATGAGGTAATTAATTGATAAATGTGTGGAGGCAGCGTCAATGAGGCCTTTTGTTGTAGAGCTTTTGATATAGCCTCTTTTAGAAGACTCCAAATTAGGAGCTAGTATTGCTAGAATCTCTAATATTTATTTATCTCCATTTAAATGGACAATTGATACTAATATTATTTTGTTTACCATCCAATATTTTTCTTATTAATTATTTTAATTATAAATTATAAATAATTACTAATAAAAATGCACTTTTAATTATTAACTAAGATTAATAATAATAATAATAATAAATTGATTTTAAGTAAATTTTTAATAACTATACATTCATGTTCACTAAAATATGTTGTATTTTTTTCATTTTAAATTAGTAAATTTGAAATTTATTTTTAACTTTGTTTTGATTCAACTTTAATAAAAATCACTTTATACATTCTCATCGACTTTACAATTCTTATGAACATAATCCAATATAATTTTAGGTTTTAACTATATCTAAAAGATATATAAAAATATATTGTGATTGGATGTTAGCCGTCAATAATTTTCATATACCTTATAATATTCATAATTGTTGCATGGAGGAGGGTCTGCAGAAACCCTAGATCTGCACGATTCCGGCGGCCGAGCACCACCCAAGCAGCACCAGCAAGAACACTTACCAGAATCCGTCTTCAACCCTCGGCCCCCACTGCTACGGGAGTATGGGCGCAGAGGGGGGGGGGCAACCCCCCTCATATCGCAATGTCGCGACCAACGAAAGGTCAGGAACCAGGGTAATACGTCCCACCTTCGAGCCACCGCCGCAAATCCGGGAACAGATCCTCACTCGGGAGCAAGGACTCAAAGCGGACATGGAGACAGATGCCGGGACTTCTCAGCCGAAGAAACCCCGAACCTGGGAACCTGGCAAATGCATCCCGCAAATGGAGAAGCCTCCAAGATATCTTATTAGCTCAACCAGGGTGGGCGAGCACATGCAGTTCATGAGGGAGCACACACTGATTGGCAAGTTTTTAGGGCTCTGGCCGGCATAAAAAGACCTTATCAAATGGATAAAGCACTGGTGGAATCCCAAAGGGGATTATGATCTACAACTCAGCTCCAAGGGTTTCTTCACAGTCATCTTTTATAACCTGGAGGACAAAGACAAAATCTTTGAAAATGGCCTGTATTTCTTCAACTCGGCAGGGTTATTTCTCCGCTTCTGGACCGAAAGATTCAACCCGGATAAGGAGGATTTCACCATGGCTCCGGTCTGGATCCGTCTATACTCACTGCCACAATTGTTCTGGCTGGAAGACATCTTAATGGGAATAGGCAACACCTTAGGGCAGTATGTAAAGGCGTCAGAAGCAACAAGGCAGCGAAAATACACCTCTTATGCCAGGATCTGCGTGTATATGAATATATCCAAAGCACTCCCAGGTACGGTAACCCTTGAATACCAAGATGAGGACTGGCAACAAACTCTGGACTATGAGCATATACCGTTCCGATGCCGAAGATGCCATGAGCACGGACACCTCTACCGGGATTGCCCTCTAATCAAACAAGTCACAAAAGCAAATGATACAATGCAGAAGGATGGCTTCGTTACAGTCACATCAAAAAGGAAAAACCCACCAAAGAAGCTGACTCCATATCCCAAGCAGAATATAACCACCCGGAACTCCTACGAGATCTTAGAGCAGCTACCTGAAGAGGAGGACGTGCAGGATCCGCACAAAATCCCCCAAAAGTCACAAGGGCAAGGTACGCAGACCATCCCTCCCCCGCATAATGATGAAGCCCACTTAGAGGAAAAGGGTGAGGGCGATGGGGAAACACCGATGCAGCTGGATGAACGAGAATTGGCTGGCATAGATCTGGAACAGTTGGAGGAGGCCCTCAAACAGAAGAACTTGCAGGCCCTTCCGGAAGATCAACTTCGCAAGGTACACAAGGTCTTCATCAACTCCTCCGCAGGGTCCACAGCTTGTCTAGGCATAGCCATGGATCCAAATTCTGGCCCCAAGAAAGTCCTCCGTGAAAACAAGAGAAGAGGACGGAAGACTGCGCATCAACTAATCAAGGAAGCAGGAAACCTCATGATAAACTCGGGACAGATACACAAGCTCTCGGAGGGATACCTCCACTCATCTCCCCCTGTTTAATGATGAAGATTATGACTTGGAACATAAGAGGAATAAACGACAGATCCAAGCACCGGATCCTCCGAGACTGCATTATGGCAGAGAAACCAGACATACTGCTGCTCCAAGAAACCAAATGTAAGGGAGCAGAGGCAGACACCATCTTTCAACGCATATGGCGGGAATGCACTTCCATAACAACAGACTCCACAGGGGCCTCAGGGGGACTCGCTATCCTATGGAATCCATCCAAAGTGACACTCAACAACCCCTTCACCACCACAGGCACAATAACCGCTCATTTCACAGCCATGGGCACAAACCAGGAAGGCGCCATCACAAATGTCTATGGCCCTCAAGGAAGCCAGAACAAAGACAAATTCATGGAGCGGCTCGAGCTGATCAAGTCCCTGACAACCACCCCCAACTGGATCATAGGAGGAGACTTCAACATGATATTAACATTGGAGGAAAAAACTGGCGGCATCAAAAGACTTGAACAAGACAGTGGTAAGTTCAAAGCTCTCATTGATCACCTAAAATTAATTGACATAGAAAACAACAACGGTATCTTCACTTGGTCTAACCGCAGATCAGGGCATCAACATATTGCCTGTCGACTAGACCGCTTTCTGGTAATGGAAGAACTCATGGAAATGGGCTCAGAATTGGAAAGTCTGATTCTACCAAAAGCAGGCTCGGATCACTGGCCACTAGCACTGCAACTAACCTTAGGAGAGCCCCCCAAATTCAAGCCTTTCCGCTTCGAAAAGTTTTGGTTATCCCACCCAGACTTCACAAGACTCGCCAAATCCTGGTGGGAATAAGCGGAAGTAAAACAGGGCTCCTGCATGTACAAGTTCCAGCAGCGATTAAAGAACTTCAAGCAGCACCTAAAGTATTGGAATAAAAATAGCTTTGGCAACATCCATCAAAGCATACGACTCATAGAAAGCCGGCTGGAGGAGATTCAAGAGATCTTCATCTCCGGATCTAGAACGACAGAGCTTATGGAGGAAGAGGAGCTGCTCCAGGCACAATTGGAGGAGCGAAAGAGGCAGGAGGAAATACTATGGAAACAAAAGTCCAGAGTGCAGTGGCTTAAAGAAGGAGAAAGGAACACCAAGTTCTTCCACCGAACCGTGATGCATAGGAGGCACATCAATAGAATCACCCACCTAGAGGACGACCAAGGCAATCACATCAGGGAGCATCAGAAAATTGAGGAGGAGCTGTTACGATACTACCAAGACCTTCTAAAAGAACCTGACATAGATCGAACAGAGGCGATCAGAAGGGTAACTGAACACATACCAGCTCTGGTCACTCCGGAACAGAATTCGGCTCTAACCAGACCCATCACACAGGAAGAGGTCGACCAAGCTGTCAAAGAGATGCCCGCAGGAAAGGCCCCAGGTCCAGACGGATTCACAACAGATTTCTTCCATCACTGCTGGTATCTGATCAGAAAGGAAGTATGGGCAGTAGTGGAGGAATCCAGAACTTCAGGTCTAGTTCTGCCCGCGCTTAACGCCACCTTCCTCACACTCATACCGAAAGAAGAGAGGGTCACCAACCCCAGGCATTTCAGGCCTATCGCCCTCTGCAACGTCATCTATAAAATCATAATGAAGGTCATCGTGACCAGACTCAAGCCCATCTTTCCCTTTGTCATCTCCAAGGAACAGTCGGGCTATGTTGAAGGACGCCAAATCATGGACAACGTCATCTTGGCTCATGAGATCATACACTCCCTCAAGACCTCTAGAACGCCAGGTATGCTCATCAAACTTTACCTTTCAAAAGCTTTCGATCGAGTAAGCTGGCATTATATCCAGGCAATCCTCACCTCCTTTGGCTTTGACCAAGGTTGGGTAAGCTGGATCCTGAACCTCATCTCTTCAACCTTCTTTTCCATTCTCGTCAATGGTGTGCCCTCCGCACCCTTTTCGCCGTCTAGAGGAATCCGACAAGGGGATCCCCTATCCCCTTTTCTCTTTGTGCTTCTAGCGGAAGGGCTGGGTCATTACATCAAAGCAGCAATCAACGAGGGAACCCTCAAAGGCCTCCCCCTTCACAACATACAACCTGCGCCTTCGCATAGCCAATTTGTGGATGACACCCTCCTATTGAACTCACCCTCAGTCCAGGAAGCAACCAAGCTAAACTCCATACTCTCCGATTTCTCTGAAGCCTCCGGCATGATGCTCAATCTAGACAAATCCAAATTATACTTCTTCAACACTCCGGTCCCTATCCAGAGGCATATTTCTAGACTTCTGGGGATACCCAGGAGCTCCCTTCCGTCCAACTACCTCGGCGTGCCACTCATAGGAGCCGCGACTTCTTCCATCTCTTGGGACAACCTTCTCCTCTCCATTTCCAACAGACTGCGCAACTGGACCTTTCGCCCTTTGAATCTAGCCTCTAGACTAGTCCTCCTCAAGTCTGTCCTGCAAGCCTTACCAACTTACCTCTTCACCGCCTTGGCGGCTCCCAAGAAAGTCATTAAAGCAATTCGAACCCTGCAGAGAAATTTTCTTTGGCAAGGCCTTCAACCCAACAAAAAATGGGCCCTAGTCAATTGGGACAGGCTTTGCATGCCAAAAAGTCAAGGAGGATTAGGGCTCAGGGACCCTGGAAAACTTAATCAGGTGATGGGGGCTAAGCTCTGGTGGAGGTGGCTGAAAAATCCCTCAGCAGCCTGGGCTCAACTATGGCAACGCAAATATGCACCCCACACCCCAGAAGATCAGCTAATCCGCCACAATACTCGCATACAAGGCTCCACCATCTGGAATACTGCCTGGCAAAACCGCACTTTGGTGCAGAACCACGCCTTCTGGGAACTGAGGAATGGAGGAAGTGCGCTCTTCTGGCAAGACTCATGGCAGCAGCTGAAATCACTGGACTCAATGGAAGAATTGGGCGACCTCAAGAGAGCGCTCCATCAGAACTCCCCTCTAATGGTCAAGGACCTTTGGACTGGACAAATATAGCAGCAGCGATGGCGTCAATGGAAACTCTCACACCAGGAGCTTGGAGTCCCTGAAAATATCAACCTCCAGAGCTGGCAAACTCAGGCCACCAACCGAAAAATCCTATACAGAGAGGGATCCGACATATTGAGATGGGGATACACCCCGATCGGCACCTTCACCGTCAGGGGAGCTTACTCGCTGCAGGGAAACCACCAGGAATAGAGGAGAGATCACATATGGAGCCAAGTTTGGAACCCCGCTCTCTGGCCTAAGATCTCCACATTCTCGTGGCTCGTAGTGCACAACCGAACCCTGACTTGGGATAACCTACAAAAAAAAGGCTTTATCGGACCATCCTGTTGCGTGCTTTGCTTACAACACGAGGAAACCAAAGAGCACCTTTTCAACGGATGTCACTACAGCCAAAAGGTTTGGGACTATGGGGCGCAACTAATGCGCAAGTCCAGTAGAAGCCGGGGCAGCACCAACGACACAATTGAAAACTGGAACAACATTTCCTTCAACAACCCCATCCTAAACCACATCTGGACGCTACTGCCAGGTTTCACTCTCTGGCAAATCTGGAAGGAGCGCAACAAGAGAATTTTTCACTCTCAACCCTCCTCACCGGAAGCCACTTGGGAGAAAGTCAAATCTTTAATACAAGAAACAACTAGAAGCAAGCCCTGGATAGATGAGGATCAGAAATGTAGATCATAGGAGCATAGCATTCTTCAGAATTTGCAGCCCACAACAAGCAACCTACCAAAGCAGAAAGTCAACCCGAGCCCACCTGACAGTCCACCAAGCTGGACCCCCCCTCCAGCACACTTCATTAAAGTGAATTTCGACGGAGCCTCCAAGGGCAACCCAGGACCGACCGGATATGGGGTAGTGCTCAGGAATGCAGACGGGGCAATCATGGGCCTGGAAGCTGTCTTCCTTGGGGAAACGACCAATAATGTAGCTGAGCTAACAGGACTCCTGCGAGGACTCCAAACAACCCTTAGCAAAGGCCATCACAGGCTAATACTGGAAGGCGACTCACAAATCATTATAAGGCTAGCCACGAAAATTTTGCATGGGTGCAATCCAGAAAGGATCTCACCAAGCTGGAGACTCCACAGCTTGCTAGCAGACTTTAATCGTCACCTCCACTCACATCTAAGCATCATCACTTCCCATGTGAAACGAGATGCGAACAAAGTGGCTGACAGATTAGCAAATGAGGCAGTTGAAACGGGTGAGGAACGCCTCTGCTGGGACGGCCTGGGCTTACCAGCTCCAGAGATTCTCACCTCGTGTCAAGCTCTGGCCAACAAGGATCTCCACCTCCCGGATGGGGTGACAGGGAGGGCTATCCAGCCACGTGGAGGGGAGTCAGGACGGGAAGTTAATATATTCACTGGCTCCCGTCAACTCGCCCATTAACGAGCCATGCGCGCACGAAGGAGCATTCAAGGGCCGAGACCCCTCACGCAAGCGATGAGTACCAACATTTATCAGTTGGTTTTAATGGTGGAAAGGATGGATGTGGTCATAGCCTTAGCCACCATCTCAGCGTTCATTATTCAAGTCGAGAGTCTTGGTAGGCGACTGCCCGCGAGCACCCAAGCGCACCAGCACCCCGGTCGATTTTCTCATATTCGGACTCCAATTGAGAGCCCCGAGGGCATTCACAGAGTCTGCAACATGCCTAGGATCAGAGGCAGGTCGCGACGGGGGGCGGCTTGGTATGCTGCGTAGTCGCGCCGCAAATGAAAGGAAACTTTTGAAAGAGCCATGGCAATGGCCACTAGAAGACGTAGACAGAAGCTCAGGAGGCCTCCAAGAGCGTTCGATGAGGAGCGGATTCCGACAGGAGGCTCAGATCTTCAGCTGGAGCACAACCTGTTCGCCGCGCCTGCAAATTGGCACCCGGGCACGTCCTTTGGCTTGGCTGGTCCTTCACAACCGGCAGAAGACAACCCAGGAGATGAAAGGCCTTACACACCATACTATGTGGTGGAAGAACCACCCCCCGAGCCCACCAGGGCAGAAGAGGCACCCAACGAGCAAAGCGGAAAAGCTACCACCACAGAGGAGCGCGTGGACAACAATTGCCCAGAGTAGCACACCTCACAGGACTGGGACCTTCTCAATCTCCTCTTTGAGATGCGGAAGTTGCTTGAGGACCAGGTTTTCCGCATGGCAAGACTAGAGCAGCGCCTTGACATGTTCTTTGCAGCACATTCACGAGCCACACCAAAGAAGCAGTGCCCGACTTGCGCCAGAGTCTACGCCTTTCCTGCACGATGGAAGCACTCAACAACGGTCGACGACACACACCAGGGTCCAAAGGTTATCTGATATATAGACCTAGACTTTGTTTATGGTACAGTTATTTCAGTTTACGCCTTAAGTTAGATAATTATCACTGCCTCTTAGCTCTAGACAATAGCACCAGTTTTAGGACTTTGCCTGCTCGTCCCGGTTTCCTTCGGGCGGGACGTAGCAGAGACATCTTGGATGAATTTTGTTTACTCTGCAAACAGGGAGACACTTGGACTTGGGTGCCCCGCTGTCCCGGTTTCCTTCTTAGGCGAGACAGTTGGCATCACCTACAACTATGTTTTTTGTCGATTTTAATATAATAGGATCCAACCTTTTATTTACAAAAAAAACTATATCTAAAAGATAACTGAGACCATGTATGTTTCACTTAGTGAATTTTATTTATTTTTTAAATAAAAAAATTAGAAAAGATAGATTGAACTTTGACTTATTTTGAAGGAGAAACACCACAACAAATTTTAGATGGAGCTCTCCTTCACACTTTTTTTTTATCCTACATTTTTTAATTTTTATTAACCAATCACAAAATCATAAACATTTTTTTAACCAATCATAAACAACAATTTTTTTTAAAAGAAGAGCATCATACTTTTAACAGAATTATATTAACTGTGATAATGGTAAACTTGAGTCATAAAATGACTCATAAAAGCTATCAATTAACATTCCCGTCGATGTTATTGAATGTAAATGATAGGATTCATGAGCAAACTGTAAAGAACATAATTGACCGAGACTTGGAAAAACCTTATCTGAGGTGACAGAGGAATAGGTTTGACACAATCAATGAAGGAGTAGGCTAACTCAGGAGCAATCTTCCCTCTCGAGTTTCGCTTTTTAGGCAAAAAAACTGGCGTGAATCTAGCTAGATTTTCAAGGGTAGCCTGAGTTTCGCATGGATCAAAGTTCCATGCATTTCAGAACCTTACCCCATGGGTTTTTTCCCATTTTAAACCAACCCAGATGCTCAGAAAAGAAAACCGATCAGAGTTCTGGATTGGACGGAAATTTAAAAGTGGACTGCAGGAGAACATGCTGGAAAGGTAACTCAACAGGGAAGATTGCTCCCGAGTTAGCCCACTCCGTCAATGGATATAGATGGGAAAATCCATCTCGGATTCAATTGGGAAAATCCATCTCAGATTCAATTCGTGATTTTGGTGGGCAACAATTTTTGAGTGGTACCCACACACGTGATTGACACGGTCATATTCTTGACATGTGACGGTAAAGCGTTGTCAACACATGGTTTTATCACAACTTACCTCACAACTTACCCACAACTTACTTAGCTCTTCCTTTTCCATGGACACTGAGAAAAACCTGACATGAGTTAAGTTCCGAAAAAAATTTTAGTTTTACCAGATTATTTGATAAGAGGGATGCAAGCAAAACATAAACCTACTTTAATTTTAGGAAGCATGAACCTTTCAGCCAATGGTGATCAGTCAGTTGTTTTTTCTCGAACTCATTTTTTATGACAAATAAATACACCATCATTGTAATTGCTGTCTATTTTGGCTACCATTGAGGCAGTGAGAAATAAATAGTTAAACACGATATTCCATATGTTCTATGGCGAACATTGAAGTGATAAATTGTATGAACTTTTACATTTGCACTTAGATTTTTTCATTAAAGAATATTATTTGTATCTATAGAAATAGATTTGTTGGTTTACTAATGAAGTTCCTTTGCTTCTGCTGATTTCAACTTGACAGTAGCTACTCGAAATTGCTAGGATCCTTTGAATTCTTCCATTGTAGGAATTTCCAAAAGAATGGAAACTCCTTTACTGATAACATTTAAAGACGTCCAAGCCTGGACCAACGTTGCTCTAACCTATCAATATGGTTGTTACTTTGCTTTTCGTGGTCTCAACTCGACGCAGATAGAAGTGAGAAGCACAACCGAGCAGATAAGTTGGGTTATGAGGTGAACCAACACCGCCCTAGGCATGCTGGATGGATTGGATACTTACGACCACATCATGAAATCATGGAGACCTCCACAGAGGGAGAGATCAATGAACTCCTCAACTACATTTCCAAATGACCGACAAAGTCAAAACCTTCTCGACGTACTACCCAAAGTGAGGGAACTTTCGGTCCCTAACATAACAATATCCAAGGTCAAAGAAAATCTTGAGTCTATGAACAATATTCTTCCACCATTCAAGCCATGGTGTACAGTGCCTTAGATTAATCCTCGAAGAGGTTTGTAATCTACATCAAATCCAGGGTTTATAAAGAGTCGGTGTTAGTAGCACTGGCCTCCATGGTATGCCTTGCCTATATATATAGAGAGAGGTTTGATTTTGGCTGAGAGTGGCCATGACAAAGTGTAATTAAAAGAAAGGAGTGTACTACAAAAGCTGGAGACCGCCATGTGGCCCCGCGTCAGGCTTGCAAAGGAATTGAGTTTCTGGTGGTGGATGACGACCCTCTCTGTTTCATGGTGTTCGAAAGAATGCTCCAGCAATGCAATTGCAACTGTATGTCCATTAAGTAGTGCTGCTTGAAAGAATTCTCCTGCAATGTAGGACTTCGACCTCTTGAACCTGAACGAGATGTGTAGTCTCCTGTCCATGACTCAAAACCAATGCAACTACTTACATGGACTTAATAGTTTTGGAGCGGGCAACTAGGAGGAGCAGAAGCACAAATCCTAATATTGGTTTAAACATATTATTGAAGTACTGCAACTATTCAAGTGGTGTAGGATGAAGAGGCGGTGAGATCGGAGAACTAAGCAAGCCAATCTGTCAAAGTTAATATGTCAGACTATTACATTGATTTAAATAAACAAGTTAGCATTGATGATGAAGAGCGGTGAGATCCAAGAACTAAGTATGTCAGACTGTCCATAGTTGGTTGGTTGGCTGGATTGATAAGGTGGTTTTCTTAGTTGACGGATGGAGTGATAAGGTGGTTTTTCCAGTTGACAAGTTTTTCCTTGTTGATAGGTTTTGGGCAAAACCTTTACCATAGAGGGGTAAAGAATGGTACATATGAACAATGATGGTTGTTTCTCAAAACCTGTCAACCTGTTGACAAGTATTCTACAAAAGCTAACACTAAGATATGCCTTCGACATAATACAACCTGAGTGGGGCTAATGGTTAAGAAAATGTGTTTCCTCTTAAGAGGTCACAAGTTCAAATCCAGAGGGGGGTAGGGTTTGTATACCTCCGTAGACTTTACCAGTCAAATCGCTGGGTGGAGGGGGGTCCCTTGTCCCACAAACAAGGGGGTCTCATACACCAATTTGGTGTGGCTTGGCCGTGACCTAAAAATAGATTATTATTATTAATTAATGTGAATTTGTTTTGAATTTGGTAAAGGGAAAAACTTTTAAATTGATATAGTTGTATTATAATGGTGTGTATGATGGAAGAATGTTAAAAAAATTAACTAATTTTTAGTATAATTAAATCATTAAAAATTAAATTAAATTTGAAAATTTAGAATAATATATTTATATAATTAATTTTGATGATCCAAATTATTAAAACTTAGCTTATTATTCTTCTAAACTAAATGCATTTATATGGAAACTAAGAGTTTTGACATTACAAGGAGTTAAGCTATTTTTATTTGTTTCAAGAAGTCAACATTGTCCTCCTAAAAAAATTCCCCAATTAAATTTAGATTATGAAAAAATAAATTATCAACATTTTATAAAATCAAATTCTATGATCCAAATTATCATATTAAAAATTTAGTTTATATTTTTCTAAACTAAATATACTTATATTTAAATTTAGATTTTTGACGTTATAAGAAGTTCAATTATTTCTTTCATTTGTTTTTACCCATTAAACATGTTTCAGAAACTCAACATTTCAATTGTAAAAAGGGTGTTAAGGTTTCACATGAATGTTCCCATAATTCAATATTCCAATTGTTAAAAAAGTTCCACAAGAATCTATCTTTATTTGATGGACCAAAACCACTCACACTAGACATGTTTTGTGAATTTAACATTTCAGCTATAAAAAAATAGAACAAAATTTCCCTAAATTATTGTACAAAATTCTCGTTCATGTTTAATAATATAACATAAAAGTTGATAGTCATTAAAAGCAATAAGTGTAGCTAGTTGTCATGTACATTCATAATAGTCTAGAAAACAAGAGTCACAATTTATGTTCTTAAGGGAATCATGCCTACATTTAGAGGTAGGTAGTCATGAACCTTCGGGGTGGCCTACCTAACACACAATTTGCCTTGAGAAATTTGTGGTTTCTCATTTTGACAATATATAGTCATTTGCATTGCATTTGTCAATTACACTCATTGCATTACCTGGATTTTAAAGTCCCTAATAATGTTCCTTCAATTTCTATTTATTATAATTTGTTGTAGGTAACTCTGACCTCCCTACTTCAATTTTGCTTAGGTTTAATTGGGAAAAGTTAGAATTAAGTCTATCTAGTCACTATTAAGCCTACTCAAACAATAACAATATTAAGAATTGCTTTAGATCAAGATAATTTTAGTTAGTTGAAGTGTGAAATAACTCTGATTTAGAGTTATGCATTTTTTCTTGCAATTGTGTATTTTTTTTAATAATTGTTTTTATTATTAAAGCAAAAAACTTTTTTTCTGTGTTGTATTTGCCTTATGCACGACCCAATCATGGGTAAAGTGATCAAAAAATTGTATCCTGAAGGGGCCCAAAAGCTGGTTAAAAAGCCACAAAGAAATATACAATAAAATGAGTTGGGAACAACTCGAAATAAGTCAGAAAAAAACCATTGAAGTATAAGAAACCTAACCACGAAAAGCACACTGGGAAAACAATCCCAAAGAAAACTCCGGAGGTCAAAAGGACTAGGTCAGAGCGGTATGAAGCTCCCACATTAAGAGAACTAGAAAGCAGTGGCGCCAAAGAAAATCACATCCTACAACACCAAAAAAAGAGAAAACCAAAATGTTGCACGCCCTCAAAAAGGACCTCAAAGTGTCAACACATCAACATTGCATGCCCTTAGAGAGGACCTCAAAGCTCTGGCCAAACCCCCCATCTGATATGAGGAAGAGAGAGTCACCGACACACACCAAAAGGACCCTAATTTGAGCATACATCAAACCCTGAATGAACCAACATAACCGGAGAGAGGAACCGCCAACAAGAGTGAGAAAACCCAAAAAAAAAACCTTGCTGAGAGATAACATCAATGAAAGCCTCCAAAGAAAACCCAGATGCAAGACAAACCAGGTTATAACGACATACATCCTCACGAAAAGAGAGGATCCAAAACCCCGAATCCTGGCATCAAATGTTCAAAACTCGGCATTAGAAACTTTGAAACTAGAACACAGAGTAAAGGGTATACATCAAACCCATAAAAATAGCCTCCAGACTAGAGAGGGTGATCAAAAGGAGACAACACAGACGACCGCCAAAGGAGAGGGGCCACCCACAAAGAAAAAATCGATGGCAAAAAAACCCCAGGGCACCAAAGTAGAATATCCACGTGAAAAAAACAAACCCAGATCTGCGCAATAGATGGGTCAATCTGCAAAAGACCAAATCAAAAGGAGAAACGAGCTCCACACACGCCACAAACCACCAAATTAGGGATCCACGCAAACAAATTGCATAAGAGCAAACAACGACAAGGGTTCAGACAACGATGATGGACGACGATCAGAGGCAATATCCAAGCCACGTGAATCAAAGCAAAGAAGTGGATCCATAGATCCTAATGAAACACACTAGAGCAATCCCGACCAGAACAAACTGAATCCCACTAGGAAAGAAGAAGGAGGCACCAGATTTGGGTATACAAACACCAGATCAGAACATGGATGATTTTAAGGATGGAAATTTATTTTAAAATGTAGAAACCTTGGCGAATATTACTTATCCTTCATATGCCAACTATAAATGTTTGGCGATACTTTTGTAAAAATATTCAAATTTCTATGGATTTTATATAGTTTTTATAAAATTTTGGCGATTTTTAAGGTAAAATAATTTTATCCCGTGGAATTTGGGTGAATCATTTTTAAAATAACGAATCTCGTTTTTGGAAAAACCATGGAAAATTAGCCCATTAGCGAAATTTAGCCCCTAAAATCATCCATGGATCAAAACATGTAACAACACCCCCAATCTGCCACCAGAAGGAAAACCAAATGCAACACAATCCAAAGTCGCACCACAAGCACACCCCAGAATCACGTTGGGAGAAGAGAGCTCAACCTCTAGTACTCAAAACCCTCCTTGCAAGCAACAAGCCCAACACTTGAGTCTGGGAGTCTGCGGCTAGGGTTTCCCCCAGCTGTAGACCGCCGAAACTAAACCATATATATATATATATATATATATATATATATATGTGGAGAACATTTAACACTTAATTATATATTTTTTTCCTATGAAAAAATGCAAGCAATTTTATTCATATTTAACAAAATTACATTAGTAGATCCTGTAGCATTCTTGTGGCTTGTTTTCCTTGTTCCAGGATCATGAATTTTAAACTCCACCAAAAAATTGATTAGTTGGCCATTCGGCCCAAAATAATATCCTTCTTATAGAAGCCATTATGTCCTTTCAGTCGATCATCACAAAATTTCTTAAATAGATTTTTACAACTACCTTGTATATTAGATTGTTATCAAACTTTTGTAGAAAAAAAATACACATATGTAATCAGACTGTAGTCCACCAAAATAGGTGGTCCATTGTTCCCGATGTGTGCTTCAAAGCCCATAAATCATAAATGTTTTAATTAGATTAGGGACCAAGGGTCATGAAGAAAATTTGAGGATCCAAGCGAGATCTTTTCCCAGATTTTCCAGCTTCCTTGGTCCAACACCAATCCAGTTTTTGAAATTCTATCCGCTTCTTTATTCCATATCCTAGAGACACGTGAAAAGGAAAAATATGAGAAGGATGCGAGGAGCCTCTTGATGTTGTCCAACATCGGCTACAATGTGTATGTGTGCAATGTTTGTATACGATTTAAATATTTTATCACAAGCATTGAGTCCCCAAAATTTTTTAGATGAGTTATTCCTTTTTCAATTGCTAGTGATAAGAGGAGTTTTACTGCCATAAACTCGCTGAAGTTGTTTGTTGCATCTCCCATATTTGCAACAAAAGATATGGAGGTGGAGGCATCCAAATGTAGAATTCCCCTTGATGCTCATGTAGAGGGGAAGCCTTGTGCAACACCATCAGAGAATGCCCAGGGGAGGGAAGTATCAATAAGGGGAACATGGTTGGGGGGGGGGGATATTTGGGGAAAGGAATGGAGGATTGACAGGGAAGATAAATCACATCGGGAGGGGGAGGGCTCTAGATCTTCGAATATGGCAAGGTTCTGGGCAAGCCAGATGCCCCAAGGTGAGACAATGATAAGGGCTTTGATTGGAGAGGAAGAAAGCAAGGAGAGCCAAGACTATAGGGCATGTTCCACTGAATCTCGCTCCTATCTGCAAGTAGTTAGTCCCTACAAAAGTTTTCATATCAGATCAAATAGGGTGGGAAAAGGGACATTGGATAAATATATGACAAATTGTTTCATTGTCTTGTTTACTAAGGGCACATCAACTAGGACCGACAAAAATCCATTTTTGCAAATTTTTTTGAGTGGGGGCTCTGTTCGAGAGAAGTAGCCACATGAACATCTTATCTTTTTCTAGGCATTTTAATTTCAAAAAATCCCCCCCCCCACCCAGGGGGCAGGGTCATCTATATGCTCTAGGATCAACGCAGTGTATCCATTTTGGGGCATAAACACCCGAGGGGTTGAAGGACCAGATTGGGGAGTCCTTTTGATCTGTGAGATTGATCAGGGAGGAGGAAATACCATTTGTGTAATTTCTCCAAGCTCGTGTATGAGATGCATCAAGCCCAATTTCCTGTCAGCTTAACCAATGGGTGGTGCCAGACAATATGTCCATACTGGATACTTGTTGTAGATTGAAGAATCCCTCATTATTTATGGCTTGTGTTAGTCTCTAATTTTGTCTTGGTTTAGTGAGAAATCCTTATCCTAAGTTTTCCTTACTTGCACTTCAATTTTTATTTCTAGTTGTTTTCAATTTTTGTTTTGGTATCTTTTGGTTTGCATTACAGTTTTGGGATAGTTTATTTAAGTTTGATTTTGAAAGCACACTGTTTAAAATTGAGGTGTCTCCTTATATGCCTGTTTGAATTTATAATTTTCAAATTTTTGCTAAAGTCATTAATAGTGCTACGGGAATAAGCCTATTCTCGTAGCGCCAAACAATCATGCCATGATACGTGCCTGCCATCCCGATTTTTTTATGATGACATGAATTGTGGGTTGAGAGTTCGCATGCGCCCACGAAAGCTTGGAAATTATTTGCAAATTCAATCGTTTCAGAATCCGATTGCCGTGTACTCGCGCAAGACTCATTTCAAATCACCCTTTTTCTTGATGATCATTATATCTTACCTGTTCGAGTTTGCTGGATTCAGGCTTGCAGTGAGGAATGCAGGTATCCACTCGAAGGAACGGTATACACTAACAATTGCAGGTGGCAAATTTGGAACCCGAGGGCGCCAGTTGCAGAATTGTGTTTTGATGGCGCCAAAGAGGAGCAGACAGGTTGTCAGAATAGAACCAGAGGGTGCCTAACTTCTTGAAGCCTATCCTCAGATCGATTAAAGGTTCAAAGACACTGGGTGGTATGAATTCCTCACCACTTTTCAGGGTTATGATGAGCAGGACTCCATGGAGTTCGCTTTGAATTTCGATGGTCACGAGGTCGAAATCGGTAAGATGTTGATGTTAGTGGCATAACAGACTATCGCAAAGGCTTGCAGGCTCGTGGTTGGAGGAGAAAGATGGTGGAAGAAAGAACATGTGGTCACAGAATTTGTAAATCAATTCCTCCTTCTAGATAAGCAAAATCCAGATTGGAGAAGGGGAATACCTCGTAGCTGGATTCGACCCAAATGGAACACAACTTTGGTCGTGATTCACAGGTATATCACCTGGGAAGGAAGGTTTTCACTAGTCTATATCTACCATATCAGGATACTAATGCATTTAAATGGCGATTACTTGTTAAATATCCCTTATTTTCTGCTCAAAAGCTTGACAAAAATGTCAAAAAGAGTGCAGTCACTCTCTACCAATGCTAAAATAAGTCTGTTCCATCAAGTCCTGAACAAAACCCTAGTCATGTCTGCTTTGAGCGAATTACAGAAGCCCTGGAGCTAGCTCACACAATCTTTAAACCCTATCAGTCAGTCCAATAAGGAGAAGAATGGCAGAGGGAGGAAGACCATTACACAGAGCCGAGATATTTTTGATGAAACCCCTGTGAATGAAGAGTTTCTGATATCAAGGTGACCAGGAGGAGCAGAAGTAAAAGACCTAGGTGGGAGCCCGAAATTGAAACATTTTCTGAGGAAGATGTTAAAGGGGAAAAAGATTCAGATAATGAGCTTGATGCTCAAACTACAATCGATCTTGAAATGCCATCAACCAGCAAAAGGGGTGCTGCAACCAAAGGGAAAAAGGTTAAAGGTCTGTCTGTATCACATAAACCTATAAGAAATTCTACTAGCGTCACCAACAAGTATATACTGAAGTCAAAGGCAATGTTCAATCCGTCAATCAAAGAAGAAAACTTCATAATCATAGAAGATGATTCTGAGGATGTTCAAGCAAGCACCGGGAAAAGGGAAAAAAGGACTCCATTCCCCAAGAAATCTGTCAGCAAAGGAAAAAGAATACTTACAACACCTACAGGTCATGTAATGAGAGCTTCAACCAGATTGGCAAAAGCTAAGGAGATGGATAAAGGTATCAGTGAAACCTCCGAAGATAAACAAGATTACTTTGAAGACTCAGATCGCATACCAGATGTGCCTGAAGCTATAGATTCAACAAGTTCTGAGGAAGAACATAGCTCGTAATTAGTCTCAAAGTACCAAGTTAAAGCCAAGGAACCCAATGTTGCCTTAAACCTGAATGGACCTGCACCTTTTGAAGAATGCTCAGGATTCAGAGTTAAAATTAGAACTAATAAAGAAAGGATCAAGGAGTTCCAGAAAACAATAAGACAATTAAAGAAGGAGAAGGCGCAGATAGAACAGTGGAATGCTCGCCAGCAAGAAAGGATTGAAGGCTTTAAAAAGAAGAAGAAAGAGCAAAGGGCGTTGCTCAAAGAACTCAGGGAGATTAATTTCAGACTCTATTGGCACAATGTCGTGCTTACCACTAAGCTCAAACAGAAAAATGCCAAAGCCACTGCCGTGATTATATCTTAAAGGTAACATGGAAAATTGTTACAATCATGTTTAAATGTTTTCTAGGAAATATGGCAAAGCCTACTTTTTTTTGGTCAATGAAATGCTAAGACCTCGATCTGTTTTACAGAATCAAATAAAATTCCTATTTTTTAGAGTAAAATGTAATGCTGGCAATATTTGCTATATCAAGCTATTGAGTTGTGATCTATTTTGGGGTTGTAGAAGCTCTTTTTGAGTGAACTACCTTAGTAGTTAGATACTATTCAAATCTAGTCATTAAAGGCTATACTAGATGATAGGTTCAGAAAGTTTGATAGATGGTTTAAATAGACAGAAGAAAGACCATGTCCAGGTCGAAAAATTGGAGACCCAAGGGACCTTTTTGTGAATCACATTGTAAAGTCATTTATGTTCAATTTGACACTTAATAGCAAAGGCATATGGATGGTTAGACCCTCTTTTTCTATTCTGTTATTTCTTTATTCATGCTTGAATTCATTATTCGAAATTGCAATGCTTTTTGATTCTTGACCGATTATTTATACAATGGAAATTTTACTGTAAAGATTATTTTTCAAGTTGGATATCAAGCTGAACATCTTGTTTCTTTATGATATTTTGAGGCAAGAATTCTGGTGAAGTTAACAAATTGAAGGCTTCACCTTCCTTTTTCTTAATTGGTTTAATCCATCTTTGTGTTTACCTATTATTCAGTCAATGGGATATACTCTGTTTTAATCTTGTTTTTCATATTGTGTTGTTACCTTGAAACCAGTTTCAAACCACCTTACTCAAAAAACCCAATCATAAAACCCTCAAAATGCTTTTGCAATAAATCAATGATGCCCTAGATTTCCCTTAGCAGTCGAGTGCAACTTTAGGGGCTAACATTTTTGGCACCGTTTCCGGTGACGAAGAAACAAAGAGATCTTCCCTGGGGAAATGACAAGTTTCATTCAAATCTTGGTGGTGAATAAGATTTGGACATTATTTAAAACTGTGGTTATTCACCTGGCGACTCCTCTGTGGTAATTATGGCTCCGAAAAGAGAAGGTAAAGGACCTAAAACTCCTATAAATTCTTCATCATCTAATAAGAGACCGGTAACAAGGAAAAATCCAGATCCAGAGCCCGTTGCAGCAGTTCCAGATCCAGAAAAGTTACTAAGAAAACCTAAAGTTCTTTCCGGTCAGTATTCACTCTTAAAGGGAAAATTTTCCTCAGAAAATTCTCAAGCAGAATCCTCTGAAATCATCAAAACTCAATCAAATGAAGATTTCAAACCTGGAAGTGAAATTAAACCTGTTGTTGAGTCTGATATAGTTTCGTTCCCTTCAACTATTTTAGAATTAAATCCAGAGCAAAAGAAATTACTCATTGAACTCATTAAACAAGAGTATCCAGACATCTTGCCTGTAATTGAAACTTCGACGGGTCACAACACATATATTAAGAGCGAACCTGAGACATCTTCGTCATCTCTTAGATCTGTCTCATCCAAAGATTTCAGATCACACTATTTTTCTTTTGAGAACCCTCTGTTTCTCACCCCATCAGCTGATCATAGTCAAGAGGAGAAATCCTTGTCTGATAAAGATCAAGATTCAGTGTCAAAACATACAAGTTGTGATACACAAGGGACTAACACTTTTGGCACCGCTGCATCACCAATTTTACTCACTTTCAGAGCTCCAAAAATAGCCAATATGGCTGCAGACAGAATGGACGAAATAGTTGCAGCAAGGTATGCTCCCCTGGTTCTTCCACAAGTCATGTATTCCTTTCCACCAAATGATTATATGTGATACTTGCCTAGATTCAATGGAGATGGAACAATTACTGCTGAAGAACATTTGTGTTCTTTTTATAGTTTTGCATATATAGTTTTGCATGCTGATGTGTGGATGAGACTATTTGTACAAATTCTAAATGGTGAAGCAAGAAAGTGGTTCAGGAGTTTACCTCCCAATTCAATAGCTGATATCGTAGTCTTAGATGATGCCTTTCTCAAACACTAGGAAGACAAAAAGGACTTTCTATACTGCATCATTGAATTTGGTGCTTTAAGGAGGAAACAAGGTGAATCAGTACATGATTTTACCAAAAGGTTCAACCAGATGTATGGTAAAATTCCAGAGGAGATAAAACCTTCAGAGAGATCAGCTAAAATCACCTTTGCCAATGCATTTGATGCCGAATTTTCCTTGTTGCTTAGGGAAAGAAGAACCACTACCCTCAGCCTGATGCAAGATGATGCTATCCAGGTAGAATCTAACATATTAGCAGCAGACAAGTTGAAGTCTAGAAATGATAGAGAAAGGAAAAAGCAAAAGGAAGAATTGCCTTCATCTTCCAATTCAGCATGTGATTCCAAAATGGATGAAATGGATAAGATGCTGAAAACTTTGAAATCTGAAATGACAAGGTTGAAGATAGAACAAAAAAAAACCCAATAGACCTGTACTGGAGGGTGGTTACAGAAATCCAAATCAGTTCAGAAGACTGAACAATGTTCCTCAGATTTTACCAAGAGAAAGGAAAAACCAGGATGACCAAAAATTTTTACCTCCTTTTCAGAATAATGCAGTAGATGAGAAGGAAGATGAGGATGATACATAAGAAGATCCTGCAGTTCATTTGAATGATTCATAATCACTTCCTCTACATGTGACACAACAGGATTATGAAGATGCTTTGATCACAAATCAGTTTGAGGAAGGAGATGGAGATGAGATTGTCTAGCAAGAACCTGAAAGGAAAAAATACAATCTCAGATCTGGTTCCAATGCACCTAAAGTAGATACACATGTGTCCACAGAGAAGGTCAACACTCGAATTAAGTCAGGGGTTATCAAAGATGTTCCCAAGATTCATGTGGATCAACCATCGAAGTAACCTGCCAAAGATAACATTGCTGACATAAAGGAACCAAATAAACATGTTTATGTTTTTGCCATTATTAGAACTCATGAAAACAAAACCTTTCAGAAAGACCGTCCTCAAGGCTCTTCAAGCACCAGCTCAGGTCACCTTTTAAGATACAGTTAATCTGGAGGATAAAAACCCTGCTATAACTATTGGTCCTCACATTGAAGACAAAATTGATGCCTCTCCACCTTTTTACATTTCATTGAATATCCATGACAAGATATTACACAACTTCTTAATGGACTCTGGTGCCTCGCATAATGTGATGCCTAAGGTGGTGATGGAAGAATTAGGGTTGGACATTACCAGACCGTATCATGATCTATATTCGTTTGACTCCAAGAAAGTCAAATGCCTTGGAGTTATGAAACATGTGGTGGTTACTCTTTCCCAGTTGCCTATGAAAAGTGTGGTATTAGATGTTATTGTGGCTGACATACCACCAAAATTTGGAATGCTTCTTTCAAGATCTTGGGCTAAGAAGGTAGGTGGTACTTTGCAGATGGACCTTAGCTATGCAACCATACCTGTTTTTGGTGGAGAACAACGAAGATTATACATAGAAGTCAGATTGGCTTATTTGGTAAGTGATCACAATAATCCCACTAATCATCCAATATATACTGTAGAAGATAATCTAGGTTCTTCTATTTTTCATATGAGTGAGGAAATGGCAGAAGTATCAGTCAGAAAGTCAACAACTGCGGTGGGAGACAGTAAAGACAATTTTGTTTGGAAAATGTATTTTGATGAGGCATGTTCTAAAGAAGGTTCTGGAGCTGGTATTGTTTTAATTTCTCCTTCCAAGGAAGTTATCCCCATGTCATATAAACTTGAATTTGACACCACCAATAACATCAATGAATATGAAGATTTGTTGTTGGGTTTGAAAGCTGCCAGAGATATGGGAATAGATAAGTTGTCTATTTTTTGAGACTCAGACCTTATTATTCACCAGATCAAGAATATATACCAAACCAAACAGCAAAGGTTAAAACAATACAAAAATGAGGTGTGGGACTATGTGGATAATTTCTTTTCGGCATTTAATATAACTTTTGTACACCGAAATTTGAATCAGCAGACCGACTCTTTGGCACTGACAGCTAGCAGCTTTAAAACGCCGATGTTTCATAATCTGAAGTTTGAAGTTGAAGTTAGAAACAAACCTTCAATACCCTATAATCTAAAGCATTGGAAGGTTTTTAAAGATGATGAAGAAATTCAAAGATTTTTGAAAACTATTGAAGAGTTTTCTAACATTTCAATTGATCGAGATGGTGAAGATGCAGAAGCAGAAATATATGCTGAAGAAGTCCTTCAAGATAAAATTGTTGGCCACAAAATCATTGAACTGAAGACAAACCATCTGCCCAAGGGTTTGGTTCCACTAGAAAGGTTGTTTGATCATAATGATGTTTCCAGGAAGGATGTTATCCAAACAGAAGAAACATATGTGGTAGATTGTGACATTAGTTCAGATGCAAATCCCAGGTTAGTAAAGATATTGAGGAAGCTGTCACAAAAATGGAAAGAAGTATATGTTGAATTAATGAAACATTATTCAGACATTTTTGCATGGTCTTATGAAGATCTGAAGGTGTTCGATACAGAGATTATTCAGCACAAAATTCCTCTAAAACCGGGGTCAAAACCTGTTATACAAAAGTTCAGGAAATTTAATCGTTTGTTGTTACCAATAATAGAAAGAGAGTTGAAGAGGCTGCTAGAAGCAAAAGTCATAGTCCCACTAAGATACTCAGAATGGGTAGCAAACCTTGTACCCGTTAGAAAAAAGAACGGAGAGATAAGGCTCTGTGTAGACTTCCGGAATCTAAACAAGTGCTCTCTGAAAGACAATTATCCATTACCAAAAATGGATTATATCTTACAAAGAGTTGTCGACGCAAAGAGAATCTCTATGCTTGATGGATATTCAGGGTACAATCAAATATCAGTAATGGAAGAGGACAAAAAGAAAACAACTTTTACCACTCCCCGGGGCACCTTTATGTACGAAAAGATGCCTTTCGGGCTGATGAACGTTGGAGCCACATTTTAAAGGGATATGGACATCGCTTTCATTGGAGAGAAAGACAGGTTTGTGGTTATTTACCTTGATGACTTCACTATATTTTCAACATCTGATGAAGAACATTTACAACACTTGAAGCAGAGCTTTGAGAAATGCAGGAGGTATGGCATTTCACTTAATCCCAAAAAGTCAGATTTTGCCATGGAGGAAGGAAAGCTTCTAGGACATATCGTCTCGCCTGAAGGGATTAAAATAGATCCAGAAAGGGTAAAGGATATTAAGCTAATCGACATTCTGAGAAATAAAAAGTCCATTCAGTCATTCATTGGTAAAATTAATTTTTTAAGGAGATTTATACCTAACTTTGCAGAAATTGTCAAGTACATCACTGACATGTTGAAAAAGGATGCATAAATTACATGGATACCGGAAGCAAGAGAAGCCTTTGAAAGGATAAAATGAGCTATTGTTCAGACACCTGTTCTAATAAGCCCAGATTATTCCAAAGAATTCATGATATTTTCATTTGCATAAGAAAATACCGTAGCTGATGTTCTTCTACAAAGAAATGAGCAAGACCACGAGCAACCTATCTTCTTCTTTAGCAAAACTCTCAAGGACTCTGAATTGAAGTATGATTTAATAGAAAAGAAGGCCTACGCCTTGGTAAAGGCATTAAAATCATTCAAAGTATATGTTCTTCAATCTAAAATTACAGCTTATGTCCCAAATAGTGTAGTCAAAGAAATATTGGTTCAGCCAGATTGTGAAGGAAAGCGTGGGAAATGGATAACCAAAATCCTGGAGTACGATCTCACCATAAAGCCTACTCGGCTGATAAAGGGACAAGGCCTCGCTAAATTAATGACATAGTCTAATTGCAAAGCAATTGGGTTATATCATCTTTTAGATGTGACACAGGACTCTTCTGTCCAAATTGAAGAAACAGACTTACAGATAAACAATAAGTATGCTTCTTCAAAATGGTACAAAGATATCGTATTTTTTCTGCTGAATTTTCAATCTCCCCCAGAGTTGGATAAATCAAAATTCAGATCATTAAAATTGAGAGTTTTAAAGTACCGTATTGTTGATCAGACCCTGTTTTGGAAGGACCCCAATGGTTTTCTATTGAGAGGTGTGGACGAAAGGGAAGCTAAACAAATCTTTCAAGATCTGCATCATGGTGTCTGTAGAGGCCATCATCATTGGAAGGCTACTGCCTTCAAAATTATTAGAGCAGGCTATTACTGGCCAGTTCTATTCTCAGATATTTTTGCTCAGGTTAGGGCATGTGAACCCTATCATAAATTTGCTGGAAAGCAAAAACTTTAATCTCTGCCTATGAAACCAATCATTGCCCATGGACCGTTTCAATAGTGGGGATTAGATTTCATTGGAGATATTAATCTGGCATCCTCAGGACAACATAGATGGATTCTTACAGCTACAGATTATTTTGTGAAGTGGATTGAAGCAATTCTGACTCAGAATACAATAGACAAGGTAATCATGGAATTTCTAGAAGGATATATTTTTTCCAGGTTTGGCTGTCCTAAAAAACTGGTCACTGATAATGCACAGGCCTTTAAATCAAATTCCATGATTGAATTATGCAATAAGTATAGTATCAAATTGGTTCATTCTACTCCCTACTACCCCTAAGGGTATGGATTGGCTGAATCTTCCAATAAGACTCTGATAATAATTATCAAAAAATTACTGGCAGAAAATAAAAAAAGCATGGGATTCCAAGTTAAAGTTTGCTCTCCGGGCTGATCGTATCAACAACAAGAAGTCTATTGGGACATCTCCCTTCTAGATGGTATATGGGATATAAACAATCCTTCCAACTCAATTGGGCCTGCCGGTTTTAAAGTTTCTGCAAGAAGAACTAGAGGAACCCAATGATGTCCGAAGAAGAATTTTTTAGATGATTGAAGTTCAACAGGTCAGAGAATAGATTAATCAGAAAGCTACTGTTCATCAGAGCAAAATCAAGTCTACATTCGATAAGGGAACTAAGAAAGATATTTTTAATGAAGAGGATTTGGTGTTAAGATGGGACACCAGGAGAGAGGATAAAGAAAAACATGGAAAGTTCGATAATCTATGGTATGGTCCTTTCAGGATAGCCAAGGTAATGAATAATAACACTTTTCTCCTACATAATTTAGACAACACTGAAATTTTTGGGGGCCCAGTGAATGGGAGGTTCTTGAAGCACTATTTTCTCTAAGGGCTCATCAGGTTTGAGTTAGTACAATAGGTTTTCTTTTCAATAAAGGCTCCATATACCCAATGGACTTGTTTTTACAGTTATGCTGAGAATAAAAGACTGACAACTGCACGGGAATCAATGAATCAAAGATAAAGGAAAGGCAATGGTCTGCAGTTCTTGGAGTTTATTATCAAAACTCCATCCCTAGAAGGAGCCAATGTTAGTCTCTAATTGTGTCTTGGTTTAGTGAGAAATCCTTATCCTAAGTTTTCCTTACCTGCACTTCAATTTTTATTTCTAGTTGTTTTCAATTTTTGTTTTGGTATCTTTTAGTTTGCATTACAGTTTTGGGATAGTTTATTTAAGTTTGATTTTGAAAGCACACAATTTAAAATTGAGGTGTCTCCTTATATGCCTGTTTGAATTTCAAATTTTCAAATTTTTGCTAAAGTCATTAATAGCGCTACAGGAATAAGCCTATTCTCATAGCGCCAAACAACCATGCCATGATACGCGCCTGCCATCCTGATTTTGTTATGATGACACGAATCATGGGTTGAGAGTTCACATGCACCCACAAAAGCTTGGAAATTATTTGCAAATTCAACCGTTTCAAAATCTGATTGTTGTGTACTCGCGCAGGACTCATTTCAAATCACCCTTTTTCTTGATGATCGTTATATCTTACCTGTTCAAGTTTGCTGAATTTAGGCTTGCAGTGAGGAATGCAGGTATCCACTCGAAGGAACGATATACACTAACAATTGTAGGTGGAAAATTTGGAACCCGAGGGCGCTAGTTGCAGAATTGTGTTTTGATGGCGCCAAAGAGGAGCGGACAAGTTGTCAGAATAGAACCAGAGGGTGCCGAACTTCTTGAAGCCTATCCTCAGATGGCTCAAAGGTTCAGAGACGCTGGGTGGTATGAATTCCTCACCACTTTTCAGGGTTATGATGAGCAGGTCTCCATGGAGTTCGCTCTGAATTTCGATGGTCACAAGGTCGAAATTGGTAAGATGCTGATGCTAGTGACAAAACAGACTATCGCAAAGGCTTGCAGGCTCGTGGTTGGAGGAGAAAGATGGTGGAAGAAAGAACATGTGGTCACAAAATTTGTAAACCAATTCCTCCTTCCAGATAAGTAAAATCCAGATTGGAGAAGGGGAATACCTCGTAGCTGGATTCGACCCGAATGGCACACAGCTCTGGTTGTGATTCACAGGTATATCACCTACGAAGGAAGGTTTTCACTGGTCTATATCTACCATATCAGGATACTAATGCATTTAAATGGTGATTACCCATTAAATCTCCCTCATTTTCTGCTCAAAAGCTTGACAAAAATGTCAAAAAGAGTGCAGTCACTCTCTACCAATGCTAAAAGAAGTCTGTTCCATCAAGTCCTGATCAAAACCCTAGTCATGTATGCTTTGAGTGAATTACAGAAGCCCTGGAGCTGGCTCACACAATCTTTAAACCCTATCACTTAGTCCAATAAGCAGAAGAATGGAAGAGGGAGGAGGACCATTACACAGAGCCGAGATATTTTTGATGAAACCCTTGTGAAAGAAGAGTTTTATGATATCAAGGTGACCAGGAGGAGCAGAAGTAAAAGACCTAGGTGGGAGCCCAAAATTGAAACATTTTCTGAGGAAGATGTTAAAGGGGAAAAAGATTCAGATAATGAGCTTGAGGCTGAAACTACAGTCAAGCTTGAAACACCATCAACCAACAAAAGGGGTGCTGCAACCAAAGGGAAAAAGGTTAAAGGCGTGTCTGTATCACAGAAACCTAGAAGAAATTCTACTAACGTCACCAACAAGTATAGACTGAAGTCAAAGGTAATGTTCAATACGTCAATCAAAGAAGAAAACTTCATAATCATAGAAGATGATTCTGAGGATGTTGAAGCAAGCACCAGGAAAGGGGCAAAAAGGACTCCATTCCCCAAGAAATATGTCAGCAAATGAAAAAGAATAATTACAGCACCTACAGGTCCTGTAACGAGAGCTTCAACCAGATTGGCAAAAGCTAAGGAGATGGCTAAAGGTATCAGTGAAACCCCTGAAGATAAACAAGATTACTTTGAAGACTCAGATCGCATACCAGATGTGCCTGAAGCTATAGATTCAACAAGTTCTGAGGAAGAACATAGCTCGTAATTAGTCTCAAAGTACCAAGTTAAAGCCAAGGAACCCAACGTTGCCTTAAACCTGAATGAACCTGCACCTTTTGAAGAATTCTCAGGATTCAGAGTTAAAATTATAACTGATAAAGAAAGGATCAAGGAGTTTCAGAAAACAATAAGACAATTAAAGAAGGAGAAGGCACAGTTAGAACAGTGCAATGCTCGCCAGCAAGAAAGGATTGAAGGCTTTAAAAAGAAGAAGAAAGAGCAAAGGGCATTGCTCAAAGAACTCAGGGAGATTAATTTCAGACTCTATTGGCACAATGTCGTGCTTACCACTAAGCTCAAACAGAAAAATGCCAAAGCCACTACACTGATTATATCTTAAAGGTAACATGGTAATTTGTTACAATCATGTTTAAATGTTTTCTAGGAAATATGACAAAGCCTACTCGTTTTTGGTCAGTGAAATGCTAAGACCTTGATCTGTTTTACATAATCAAATAAAATTCCTATTTTGTAGAGTCAAATGTAATGCTGGCAATATTTTCTATATCAAGTTGTTGAGCTGTGATCTATTTTGGGGTTGTAGAAGCTCTTTTTGAGTGAACTACCTTAGTAGTTAGATACTACTCGAATCTAGTCATTAAAGGCTATACTAGAAGATAGGATATGAAAGTTTGATAGATGGTTTAAATAGACATAAGAAAGACCATGTCCAGGTTGAAAAATTTGAGACCCAAGGGACCTTTTTGTGAAGCACATTGTAAAGGAATTTATGTTCAATTTGACACTTAATAGCAAAGGCATATGGATGGTTAGACCCTCTTTTTCTATTATGTTATTTCTTTATTCATGCTTGAATTCATTATTCAAGATTGCAATGCTTTTTGATTCTTGACTGATTATTTATACATTGGAAATTTTACTGTAAAGATTATTTTTCAAGTTGGATATCAAGCTGAACATCTTGTTTCTTTATGATATTTTGAGGCAAGAATTCTGGTGAAGTTGACAAATTGAAGGCTTCACCTTCCTTTTTCTTAATTGGTTTAATCCATCTTTGTGTTTACCTATTATTCAGTCAATGGTATATACTCTGTTTTAATCTTGTTTTTCATATTGTGTTGTTACCTTGAAACCAATTTCAAACCACCTTACTCAAAAAACCCAATCATAAAACCCTCAAAACGCTTTTGCAATAAATCAATGATGCCCTAGCTTTCCCTTAGCACTGGAGTGCAACTTTAGGGACTAACAACTTGTATTAGAGGTTTTGGGAGGATATGATTCCCTTTGCATTCTATCCAAGGGTCTTTGTAGATGATAATGTTTACACTATTTCCTACCTTCCAAATGAGCCAATTATCAATCAGGGGGTATGCATTTACCTTTGCTTTCCAAATAATAGAGCCATTTTTGGAGAATATTTGGGGTTGCTCGACCCAATCAGTGATAGATTCTGAAGGGAAGAATTTTAATTTTAATATGTGAGCCAATAACCCTATACTAGAGATGATCCCCCAAGCGGTTTTTGCATCCAAAGCTTGAGAAAATAGGTTTTTCAATCCCCAACCCCAAAAATACTTTGGGATTGATATCTTTTTCTTGAGGTTAGTACTACAGATTTTTTTCTCTTTAGATCCTAGTGAAAGGAAATGGTAGGAAAATTGGATGATTCTATCAAGAATGCCTTTAGGGACCCAAGCCAGTGAGGTCCAAAAGACTGGAATTTCCTTTGGTACTAATTTAACTAATATAATCCTTCCATCTCGAGAGATACATCTCTTGTACCAAGAGAGAAGTCACTTTTCCACTTTTTTACATAGCCACTACCAATCTTTTTTTCTATAACTGTTCGCCTTTAGGGTGAAGCCCAAATATTTCATCCCCTCGTTATTATCCTTGGTTGGAGCTCCGAGGATTTTAGAGATATGTCGATTTTCATTTTCCGACAACCCTGAAGTGTAGAGGGAGGATTTCTCCATATTTATTTGCATACCTATGGCTATGAAAAAAGTTTGAAGTATCACTTTGAGCAATGTTATGTAGGAGATATTTATTTCATAGAAAATAAGAATATCATATACAAATGAAAGGTCAGTTAACATGAAATTTAAGTTGATATGTATACCTTTCAGGTTGGTTGAGGAGGCTTCTTTATGTATAATCATGTCGAGGCTTTAAGAAGCCAACAAGAAAATAAGTCAGGACATAGGGAATCCCTATCTGAGGCCACACTCATCTCTGAAGAATGAGGTGGCTGAACCATTTATGAGTAGTGAAAAGGACATGGTTAAGATGCAATTCGTCACCCAAGTGACAAAGGAGTGTCAAAATCCCAGGTGAATCAGGAGCAATCTGATATATAGCTAGTTGAATCTGTCAAAGGCCTTTGAGAGGTCAACTTTGTAGGTAATAACCCTATGCTTTTGTGTGTGTATTGAGTGGATCCCTTCCTAAGAAATGTCAATTGCTCTGTGGATTTGTCTTCCCTGGTGGAAACAAAATTACTCTTCAGATACATTATCCCTTAAATGGTATTTGATTCTATGAGCGATGATTTTCGATATGTTGTTGCAGAGTGAGATGGGTCTGAATTGTTCAAATTTGGATGGGTTTTCCAACTTAGGAATGAGGGAAATGAAGGTGTCATTGAAGGGGGTATGGATCTAACCAGTTATTCTTGTGAATTCTATTAGTTTCATTAGGTCCTCTCCAATGATATCATAACAACCATTGCAGAATTCGATTGGAAATCCATCTGGTCCCGACCTTTTGTGTAGATTTTAACTTTGTACAATTATTTATTGCAAACATATTTTCAGTAAAAGAACATAACATATACAATGGAAAATACACACATTTTCCCCTGGAAACCCAAACCGGGAAAACCAACATATTCTATATTCATTCACTCATACATTGTTTACAATACAATATACTTATAGGAGCCATCAGCATCCAAAACCCTAAACCAATGACCTGGATTAGTCAACAACCCTAATTGCCTAACCGAAAATAGAAAACCATCAACAAAAAACCATGTGCTGAAAAACCGCCCAACAATGGACACGGAAAACAAGGAAAAACATATGACATGTTTCTCGAGGCAATTTTTTTTTTATCGGGGGCACTGCCCCCGAACCCCCACGCAAGGAGGGAACCCTCATGTGTTTCCGACGCAACATAGCAAACACAAGATCCAATCGTGCAAAGAATATAACACATACCCAACATTCTTTCACTTGTTGTTTTCTTTGCATATAGGGGGTTACATTGTCAGCAATCCAAGGCAACAATGCCCATAGATCCTCTACACCAATATAACTTCTCAATGCTCATAGATTTTGTTAATGAATATGCAACATTCTTCAAAGTGTCCACCTTCATCAACAACACTTTATTTTCTTCAACCATGTCTCTCACAAAGTGATATTGAACATCACTATGCTTTGTCTTTGAATGACAAGTGAGGTTATTCGCTAGAAGAATTGCGCTCTAACTGTCACAATCCATCCTTACAGCTTGTTGTACCAACCCAATACCTAAATACAATTTTTGTAACCACACTGCTTCCTTGCTTGCATGAGTGGCTGCCATGTATTCAACTTTTGTAGTTGAAAGTGCCACTACAAATTGTTTTTTTCTCATCCAATTGATTGCTCCCCCAAATAGGTTAAACACATACTCGCTCGTAGATCTCCTACGATCCATGTCTCTAGCCCAGTCTACATCCACAAATCCATGTATATCCAACACTCTGTCCAATCCTGGTCTTCCTTCGTAGCACAATCCATAGCTAGTAGTGCCACACAAATACCTGAAAACCCTCTTTACTACCGTCCAATGCTCCTTCCTTGGTTTTGACATATACCTGCTCAAAACTCCCACTGCATGTGCAATGTTCAGTCTAGTACAGACCATTTCATACATCAAACTTCCAACCACACTCGCATAAGGAACAAGAGACATGTCCTCCTCCTCTTCTTATGTCTTTGGACATTGATCCACATATAAATTTACACCTACAGGAATAGGGACCCTGACTAGTTTACATTCTTGCATATTAAACCTCTGCAATATTGTCTCCACATATTTTCTCTAATTTAACCAGAGTTTCTTGTTTTTTCGACCTCTTTTAATTTCCATGCCCAAAATGAAATTTGTAGCACCAAGATCCTTCATTTCAAATTTAGAGGACGACCGAGTTTTCACATCCTAGATAATCTCCTTGTTGTTTCCTATCAACAACATGTCATCCACATACAAGACCAAATAAATCAAATGATCACAAATTAATTTAAAATACATAGAATGATCCTCTTTGCTTCTTGTGAAGTCAAGTCCCAGCATATAAGTATCAAATTTTTGATACCACATCCTTGGTGATTGTTTTAAACTATACATGGACTTTTTAAGCTTGCATACCAACTCCTTCTTTCTCTTCATCGCAAAGCCTTCTCGCTGATTCATATAGATTTCTTCTTCCAGATCCCCATGTAGGAATGTTGTATTCACATCCATCTGTTCTAATTCAAAATAAAATGCAGCAACAATAGATAACAAAAATCTAATAGAAGTTAACTTGGCAATAGGAGAAAAAATCTCACCAAAATCAATTCCCTCAACCTGGGAATAACCCTTTGTTATTAACCGAAATTTGTATTTCTCCACTTTGCCTTCTACATTCAGCTTTTTTTTTAAATACCCATTTGCTTCGAATGTGATTTCTTCCATTCAGAAACTCCACTAGATCCTAAGCCTCATTCTTATCCAACTCTGCCATTTCTTCATCCATGGCATTTTTCTAGAGTTTTCCATCCTCTGAATCCATTGCCTCCCTTACAGTTCTAGGATTATCATCGGTAATAGACAAAACAAAATTTGAACATAAATAAGGTGGAGTATACCTTTCCAGTTGCTTTCTTTCCAAAACTGATCTCCTCAATACCAGATTATGAGGATCTTCTTCTTCTGATTCGTGTTCTTCTATAGAGTTTGATCCATCATCCTTTAAATCAAACTCTATTTTCTCTAGTTCTTCCTTACTTGGTAGGACATCCTGTTTGACAACATCTTTTATTTATCTAAATACCACATTTTGGGTATACACAACCTTCTTAGTTTTTGGGTTCCAAATCTTATAACCTTTAAGACCATATTTATACCCAATAAAGATACACTTTTCAACCTTCTTATCTAGTTTAATCTTGTTTTCCTTTGGAACATGAACATAGGCCTCACAACCAAATACGTTGAGATGTGTGAGAGAAGGTTTCTTACCAGTCCATACTTCTTATGGAGTCTTGTCATCCAGTTCCGACAAGGGTGATTTGTTGACCAGGTAACATGCAGTAGCCACTACCTCTGCCCATAATTCTTGCCCTAACCTGACACCACTGAGCATGCACCTTGCTTTTTCCATCAACATCTTGTTCATCCTTTCTACAACTCCATTCTGCTGAGGTGTATATGGAGTAGTCTTTTTCCTTTCTATACTGCACTTCTTACATAATACTTCAAATTCATTCCCGCAGAACTCTCCATCATTATCTGTCCTCAACACCTTTATTATTTTCTCTTTTTGATTCTCAACAAGAGCCTTAAAATCTTTAAACCTATCAAAGACTTCATATTTCTTCCTGAGAAAATATATCCAAGTATTCCTCGAGAAGTCATCTATAAATGAGACATAGTACATAGATTTTCCCAATGATGGAACTGACACAGGTCTAAACACATCACTATGAACTAACTGTAAAATTCCTTCTGCCCTCATTGCACTAGAGGGGAATCTTACCCGATTATGCTTCCCATATACACAATGTTCACAAAAATCATAATCCATAGAGCAGTTAGATATAGCTTCAACCATACCTTTATTGTGTGGTAGTAGAAAACCCTTCTCTCCGATATGCCCCGGTCATTGATGCCACATCATAACCTTTTCTCCAGAGACTGTATGAGTTCTTTCTTCTTCAACTCCAATATCATGAACATTGGAACTATTACACCCATCACTAATAGTGCTTCCTTGCAGCTTATACAGAGTTCCAAACCAAACTCCCTTCAACAACACCATTGCTCCTCGAACCATCCTGTAGGTTTCCTTTTCAAATATTATTTTTACCACTGCATTGTCCATTTTTCTTACAAAAATCAAATTTCCGGCCAATCCTGGGATGTGTAGAACACTAGGTAGTGTTCTAATCCTTCCATCTATGAGACTCAACTTGACTTTTCCTCGTCCTATGATTCTGGTTGTCGAGTCATCACTGAGGAAAACATTACCTCCATCATACCTTTCATATTCACAGAACCACTCCATGTGGGGAGTCATATGAAAGGATGCACCTGAGTCAAATAACCATGACTCATGATATGCTTGTGTGCTTGAAGAAGCCAAGTACACATCCCATCCTTCATCTTTGGAGGTATTTTCTTCTATAGAAGGAGCTTCTTCAGATCCCTTCTTTTTCTCAACTTTGGATCTACAGTGCTATTGTAGTGCCCTTATTTTCCACATCTCTAGCACACCTTTACAAATTTTTCGGGAGATTTAGATCTACCCTTAGACTTAGATATCCTGCTTGAGGACTTAGATCTATTTCTTTCTTGTGTGTGCCCTCTTGCAAATAATGCATATGTGCTATGTCCTTCCATGTTCTTTCGTCTCATCTCCTCCAACAACAAGGATGAGACTAGTTAATCAAACTTCAAGGCCTTTTTATTGCTACCTATGGCCACAACCAGACTATCCCACGAGTCTCGTAAAGAGCATAGTAAACTGATACACTTATCTTCATCTGACATTTTAATCTCAATAGATACTAACTGACTTACCATAGTATTGAAGGCGTTCAAATGATCTTCCATTGAGTCTCCATCTCTCATCCTCAGGTTATACAACTTCTTTCTCAAGAATAGTTTATTTACTAGGGACTTAGAATAATACAACTTCCCCAACTTATCCCATAAATCCTTGGTCGTAGCTTCCTCTTACACATTCAATAATACTAAATCTGAGAGACACAGTCGAATTTTTCTCTTCGCCTTCCGATCCAACTTTTTCCAGTCATGTGTTGAAGTTCCTGTAGGTGCAGTACTTGGATCCACCATGATCCACTAGTCTCTGTCCACCAATAGATATTCCATATTGAGCTTCCACAATGTAAAACTTTTCCCATTATACTTCGCGATTGTCATTTCCTAACTGCTCGCCATTTCTCTTCACCTGAAGAATCAATACCGCAGATCTCCCATTGTAACAAAGATTTTCACAGTCTCGAGCCAAACCCTTGACCACAAACGCTTCCCCCTGAAGCCAATAATTGCTCTAATACCAAATGCAGATTTTAAACTTGTACGATTATTTACCGCAAACAGATTTTCAGTAAAAGAAAAAAAAATATATAATGGAAAATAGACACATTACAAATATTTTTCCCTTGGAAACCCAAACCGGGAAAACCAACACATTCTATATTCATTCACTCATATATTGTTTACGATACAATATACATATAGGAGCCAACAAAATCCAAAACCCTAACCCAATGAACTAGATTAGTCAACAACCCTAATTCCTTAACTAGAAATAGAAAACCATCGACAAAAAACCATGTGCAGAAAAACCGCCCAACAATGGACATGAAAATCAAGGCGACACGAAAAACGAGGAAAAACAGGTGACACATTTATCGACGAAAAAAAATTCTCGGAGGAGATGTTGTCGAACCCCTGCGTAGGGGGGATATCATCCCCCTCAAACCCCCCTGTGCACTCGATGCAATGTAGCGAACATGGGAGCCGATCGTGCAAAGAATATAACACATACCCAACATTTTGTCCTTTTGAAAGTTGTGAAGGAATTTTTCTAGTTCTTCCTTTGTGATTTCCTCCATGAGTTTGTTATTTTCTTTTGGGTTGATGAATCTAGGGAAGAGACTTGCCACCCTTATGATAGTGTCTGTATTGGCTCTGGAGTCGAATTTTAAAAGTGATTCGAAGTGTGATGTGCCTGCGTGAGCGATTTTCTCAAATGAAGATGCTTTTGTTCCATCCAACCTATCTATAGTCCAGATAGTGTTGGACAATTTCCTTCCATTTGCAAAGAGATGGAAGAACTTTGTGTTTTCATACCCAACTTTCAACTAGAGGGCTCTGCTTCTCATTCTCCGTTATTTCTCTTTATTTTGAAAAATATTCATTCTAAGGAGATCTAGAGTCCTGTATTCCTCCTTCATCTCGACCGAAAGGGGCCCACATGTTTCTTTCTCCTACCAGGACTTCATCTTATCTTCAATTTCAGATAAGGATTTGTTCTTTGCATGCTTTCTCTTTTTGTTCAAAGAAATAAAAGTCTCATTTTCCCTTTTTAAGTTTTCCATGAAATGAATAGCAAGAGATTCCGGGAGGAGGGAATTATAAGGGTACCAACATTCTTTGATGGCTTCTAAAGATGATTGGGATTCTAGCAACTGAGGGTTAAATTTAGAAGGGGTTAGGGGGCTTCTTCCCTACTTTGGCTAGTTCCAACAAGATGGAATTGTGATTGAATATTCCTCCCGCAGCCACCCACTAGCTGGTGCACATGATTCCTTGAAGAAAGGGTTCCAAACAAAAGAAATCTATCTAGTCTTTTTGCAACCCTATCATCCCCATAACACATGTTCCTCCAAGTGGGGGAGAATTTGATGGGTTGAATGTCAAATAGACCAACATCGACCAATTTTTGGATGAAAAAATCGGAAAGGGGGTCTTTTTGAGCAGAGGGGCCCCAAATTCCGTTGTCTCCCAGGGTGAAGTTCAAGTCCCCTCCAATACATACGTATTCTTGGTTTTTCAAAGTTGTATTTAAGAATTTTTGCTAGAAGTCCCTTTTGTCCAAATACGGGCCATAGATGTTGATGAAAATAAATTCCAGGTCTAAATCCTTGGAGAAGAAAAGGGTTCCCAAGATCGACGGAGAAACTCATGAGTTGAGAAGTTTCAAGGAGGATTTCCTCCAACCCGTAAGAATACTGTTTGATTTCATGGATGCATCCAGAGCAAGGAAGTCCCAATCTAGAAAAGAGGGAGAGAAATATTATGTGACCTTGTAACCAATGATCATAGTCTCTTGGAGAATAAGGATGGAGGGGGAGCGTAGCTTGAGGAGGTGTTTTATGGCTAACGTTTTTGCGGTGTTGGCCAACCTGCGACAATTGTGTGAGAAAATGATCATTTTGCAACTTGGATGGGGGTTGTTACTATAAGGGCCCCTAAAAGAGATTTTTTCTTTCCATAATGGACTTCTGTGAAAGCTTGTTTTTGTGCAATAGAACAAAATGACTTTCAGCCTCGTAGGGGGGTTTTGATTCCTGAGCTTCAATAGCTCCCAGACTGCCAGAAACACCTTGGAAGGAAGAGGATTGTGAATGAGAGAGTGAGAAAATATTGAATTTCAGTGATGGTGGGGGGATGGTTATGGGAAAAGGGAATAGAGGAGGGTTGATAAGGTTATGGAGGGAGAGGGGACATAGGTACTAGAGGAAAAAATAGGGATTAAGGGGGTAGAATGGGAGCCCATTAAACCCGAAATGCCTAGGAGGAAAGAGGAGTCTGGAAACCCTCCACAAACAAAAAAAGGATATAAACCACTAATATACCTGGAAACATAAATCATAATAATAGTGGGGGAAGAAAGAGGTGTCCTACCCAGTTGATCCATAGTGACTTTGAGGAGGGATGTAATGTACCCAGCCACCCAGGCTGGGCCATGTCACGCGGAACTCTCTCATTATCAAATTTGATACCATATTTGTAATGTACCTAGCCTCCAACTAAGCAACATTACGTATGAAATACACATAAAAACAAAACTTTTTCTAACTAAAGTAATTCCTTTATTGTTAGTTGATTTCCTGTAGCTTACAACTACAAATTTAAAACAAATTTAGCTATTGTCTATAACCATAAAACAAATGCATCTAAAGGATGTTAATAATCAACCTGAAATACGACTAAACTACTCATTACAAAAATATATAAGTAATTTTCATTTACGTAGAGTTCATGCACATCAACAACACATGTAAATAACTCAGTACAAGATAAAACACTTATCTATAAACAAGAATCGTGCAACCAACCGCTTGGGACAGATGTTCCACCCAACCATAGACTGATTGTTCCAAATATCAAAAGCCAGTCACCCCCGAGCTGAGGCTAGTAATCCACAAAAGAGGGTGGTCTCTCAGAGTCCACTCACAGCTCATAAATCTCATAACCCAACTGATATTCTCCTACAACTATCCTGATCTTTTCATCGACTCTTCTCCTCTTGTCCTACCCAACCCAAGGAATGCACCATTAGTTTATTAGGGATCACCCAAGGGATGTACCATCCATTTTTAGGGTTAACCCAAGGAATGTATCATTCGTTTACCAGGGATAGCCCAAGGAATGTGCCATTAGTTTATCAGGGTCTCTCTAGCACAAGTAACTAGGAATCTCGCAGTTGGGAACTCAAGGGAACATGTTGTTAAGAAAACTATCAACAAACCAACAACAAACACTTGTTGTTTTAGTGCAACTCACACATGATTTCACTCTTCTATCCTGACAACCAGGATCTTCATTTATCCAGCTCCAATTCGCTTAATTTATGCTCCAGTTACGCTCCAAAATTCACCCTCCATCGCCACACTAGCTCCAAGCTCTTTTTTTTTTCCTTTTTTCGACTAGTGTCCCAACCCATACCAATTCCTCTCTCGTGGCTTGCCTTTCTTGACTCACACTCTTCCCCAAGATGATTGTACTCAACCCCCATGTTCCCAATAACTCTGGGATGTGACCACTCACACCCACCCTCTTACATGCATTCAATGATTGGCTTTGGAAACACTCAATCAGAAGGATGTGACCACTCGCACCCACCCTCTTACATGTATTCAATGATTGGATTTGGGAACACTCAATCAGAAATCATAAGGTTCATATACAATTGACAAGTTTAGGAAAATGGGTTAAATTGATATACATGGGTAATCCCCCCTTTGACCCCTCTTGGCCATTATCCTAGACACTTCCCCCTCATGTGGATTAATTCAACCCCCATCTCTTTTCCATGTCCCCTTAGCAGCCGACATCACATTTTTATTATTAAAACATTGAAATACAATTCACATATTACATCGCTTGGTTGTAGCCACATGTTGTATCCACATAAGAATTAATTAAATTGGGGATTATAATGGGGATGTTACATTTCCCCTCCCTTACAATTGTGCTATGTTCTCGGTGCACTATATATATATATGCAAATTTACATCACAATACTTAGAAATATAATTCTGCAATTTAACAACTGCAACCATCATTCTATTGTTCCTCTCAACTCCCTGACCCATGGAATGCACCATTCATTTATCAGGGTTGACCCAAGGGATGTACCATCCATTTATCAGGGCTAACCCAAGGAATGGGCCATTCGTTTATCAGGGTCCCCAACGCAGTTGGATAGGACTCTAAGAAGTTGTTCTAGAACTCTAAATGCTCAAAATGGAGTCTTGCATTCTGCCTTCTTCAAAATTGTCAAAAAATTGCGGGTACTCTTCCCGCATGTTTTCTTCATGTTCCCATGTAACATATTCAACATCGTAGTATGTCAATTGAACCTTTACCATCCCTATGGATTTATTCATGAGCACTTTGAATTTTCGGTTCAGGATGTGTACTGGTTCCAAATATAATTGCAAAAGTTGATGATAAATGATTTTGATGTTCCATTTGATTTGTATGCCTCCAATAACACTATGACTTGTGTCCCTAAATGGATTTGGCTGGCAACTTGCAATAAAAACCAATATAGGCCTCAAATCCACGAGCCATCAGTTACACTAGATTTGTCATGATGGAATAACACTAAAAGTGACCTTCTTACTTACAATGACCTTCTTTATATATATATATATATATATATATATATATATATATATATATATATATATATATATATATATATATATATATATAATGAAAAAGTATAATATGAATATTTATAAGTGTGTTTTATAATTTTAAGAATTAATTTAGTTGAATAAATTATATATTCAAGATATATTATTATATTATTGATGGTGAAATTATAGGTTATAAGTTGAAATTTAATTCAATTTTTTAAAATTACTAATTACTAATCACTATTATAATTAATAATTAAATAATTATCCATTTAGAATAAAAAAATTCTAACAAAAAATTTATTAAGAAAACTTTAAATATATTTATTATAAAACAATATAAAAATATATGAAAAAAATACTTTCAAAAATATATATCATAATACATTTTATTATATATATATATATATATATATATATATATATAATGTGAGGATAACGTAAAAACACACACATATACTATGCCAGCTTTAAAGACAAGGTTGGTAAAGGTTAACCTCAATCCACTGTCCACTTTCACTTTCTCAGATTTACAAATATTACACAAATTTTTAATATCTCCTTTTGTGAGATTAATATAAATGTGTTTATATCATTAATCAATCAAACACTTTCACACTTTCCCTTAATAAGGGCAGGGAGATACTATTACAGTAATCACTTTTTCTTAATGGTAATTTCTTAATATTATTTTTAATAATATAATGAAAGAAAAGAGACGGTGGTTGCCACTAAAGTATGGAACCCACCAAGAAGACTACAAGGGTATACTTTTTGCGTTCGATTGCTTTACACACCATTTGAAGTTAGACATATCAAGTTAGGTTGGTATGACACGATGATGAATGTGCCAAAGCTTTATTTATCACGACTTTGACATATTTTTTTATTGATATATCATAAAGTTTAAGGTGTTGAAAGTCTTAGTTATGATAATTCTTCACCATTTACTTAAGCAATATAATAATAATAATAATAATAGCTAATATACCTTTGAAGCGGGGAAAGGGAACTCGAAAAAAATTAAGTAATATTCGTCAAGGGATATTTTGTAAAATCCATTGATTTATGGCTTAAATATTTTATCCAAATATAATAACTGAACTTTGAATGTTTGCAGTTTCAAGTTATTAGCAAGCTAATTCCTTGGTAGGTAATCTGGCCTGTGAGACAAAAGAAATAAAGAGTCATTCAGGAAGTTTTCTTTGCAGCCATGAATCTTAGGTCTCTTGTATTGCAACTGGAGATTTAACCAAGATTCAAGCAATTTATCTTAAAGTATATCCGCCTATGTTATTCATTCTAAACCCAAATAGGATACGGATTCATAATAGATTTGTAAGGTACGAAATAACAAAGAAAGCTTTAAAATTGCAATAAAAAAATTGTCTTGAAAGAAAAATATTTATAAAAACCTAAATATTTATAAAAACTACCAAAGAACTTGAAAAAAACGTTCGTTCGAACACCCATTTACATCGAGAAAGTACCCACTCTAGTGGAGTTTTATGATGAATAGGTTTTTACAAATATTAGTTCTTTTCTACAACAGACCAAAGAACTGCAAACGTCAAAATGAATTGCAAACCTAAATATTCATAAAAACGTTGAAAAGAACTTTCAAGTTAGGTTTATATAAATATTTCTGTCAAAAAAGGGGTCACAATTACTAACTAATCATAAGAAAATCCGGTATAGAATTTGAAACCCTGAGTGGGTCATAGAACAAAACATAAACTTGAGTGGAATATTCTATAAAAGAGGTCCATCCATAGTTTGCAGACTCATTGCCTTGAGCTGTCGGCCACCTATTTACATGGAGAAAGTACTCGCTAAAGTAGGGGAAAGGGAGAAAATACCCACATTTTCCTCTAATCTTCCAGAGTAAGTCATTTTTTTTATTTAGAACTTTTTCGGAGGTTCAGAAAAATATATTGAAATAGTTACATTGTAATAGTTTGCATCAATATTATGTAAGGAAATGAAAGAACGTAAATATAAGAATTTTCTTCACCTTTGTGTATTTATTTGTTGTTTTCTTCTCAACGGTTTAGTAGATTTTTGCATTTACTTTATCTGGTGAATCACTTAGTTTATGTCTACAATGAACTGTTATGTTGTCAACGATTTACTCTATTTTAAAGCCATTTACTTTTTGTAATGTCAATACCACCACCTACTTGTATACGTAGAAAATCAAAATGTAACATACTATATTCAAATTTACGTATTAAGTTATAACATTTTGTAAGTGACGGGAGCCAGTGACCTTTTAGTTGTGACCGTTGTTTTCGTAGTCTTGAACGATTATGAAGAAGTGGACAAGGGAAACTTCACTCCAATCTTAAAATGTTTGTGCTGGAATTTATTGAATGGGAAAATTGTATATATACGACTATGAAAAAAAAGATTGGATATAAAGGAATCCAAATGTGGTTCGTAGCCAATATGAAAGTATTAATTATAGGTTTACTGCATATGAATCTTTTAATCCACATCATCAGGGAAACAATGGAGAAAGTTTGAGTGAAGAGTTTACCCCAAACATATTGGATAAAARCATCCATTTTGTGTTGTGCAGTTGTGTCATGATCACAATCATAGGGCCGCTAAACTCCAAGAGACTACAACATACATGTCTACATGAAATTCAACAATACAGTTCAACATAGAAACTTGAAGTAAAGAATATTGTACCTAAAACCTTCACGGTCATGCAAATTTGACTACAAAACCAAATCTAGACCACCAAAGCCAAGACATTTTTCTTCCCTCCAATTAGAACAACCTGCAATTGTGCATTGCTGACACAATATTTCCCATTTTTAGTAATATAGTGGCATGGTATGTTGGGATTATAATTTGCTTAAGGAACATAATTCGTGTAAGGAACATGGTATGTTGGGATTTATATGTCACAATGGAGAAAAGACGAGGAGAAGATATTTTGAAATTTTGAAGCTATAAAAAAATTAGAAGATGCCAACCTCTTTTGATGCAACAATGCTCAAACTCTCTCAGATTTGAGTTTAATGAAAGAAAATAAAATTTGTTTTTCTAGAAAATTGGTAGAAATTTTATGAAAGAAAAAATCTTGGTCTCTTGGAAACGTGCCCTGAAACAACCTTGAAACCATCCCAGAGAACCATGCTGCCACTATATCTAGAATTGAGATCACTTGGTTCATAACTTCAACTGATACAATTTACTTTCGTAAGAAATCAGGTCCAATTGATTTGTGTTATCTCTAGAATTGAGATCACTTAGTTCACAACTTCAATCGATACAATTTACTTCTGTTAGAAATTGGGTCCAATTGATTTGTGTTTTAGATAGAAAATATAAAAAATGAAACCAATTAGCCTCAATTAACCCCAACTGGGTCCAAAATCTAAAACATCAAACCAATCAATCCTAATCCCATTTAAGCCTTGGTTGGATGGTAAAGTAGGGTCTTGATTAAAAAATAAAGTGGGGTGTTTCATAACCACCAAAGTTCAATCCCAGAATCGTTATCCCATTTGAGCCTTGGTTGGATGGTAAAGCAGGGTCTTGATTAAATAATAAAGTGGGGCGTTTTATACCCACCAAAGTTCAATCCCATATAAATTGGTTTCTTCTTCTTGTTAGTTGCTTCCCCTACAAGAGGGGGTCAAGGGGTGTGACCAAATAAATAGCTCACTAGCCAGCTTCTCAACAACAAAAAATATACCAAAAATTGTAAACTAACAATTCCATCGTAATACTTCCAGAATGAGAACAATGCTTACTCCTAGAATAAGAAGGGCACCTTTTTGGCACAATGATATGAAAAAAAAACATTTAACCAACCTCATCTCATCAGACAACAAATGAACAACTGCTTTGGAACATCGTAAGCACCAGCCCACGTTACATGAGCCCAATTTGTCTGTAAATTGATGAGTTATCGACTTTTGAGCCTCTTAGAATTTGCTTATCTCTAGATGTAATCAATATTGAACTCCCTAAATGGAAATCATGAGTTTGAACAGGAAAAAGTGCATTCACCTGATTCACGTCGTCTACATCATCTAAGATTATGAAGGCGTTAGAAGATTTGAGAGGTTGTATGAGCATCTCTTTACCTTCATCAACACTGTTTACTGGCTTATCCAATCCAGATAAACTCTTAAGAAGTTTTCTTTGCAATGAATTGAAAGAGTTTTTATATGCATGATCTCTGACATCAAATAAAAAGCAGGATCTATGATAATCTGATTTCTACCAATTGAAGAATATTTTTTTTGCAATAGGACTTTGTTTTCAAAATGTTTCGCCTTGTAATCCAAACCTTTTGGATATTCAACCACTTGCAAGTCATGTCTTTTCACCATTTGCAACACACGTTTAACTACCTTATCTAAGAGCTCCATCTCCAGCTCCTCGCTAGTTATGCAGGAAAAAAAAAGAATAAGATTAGAGAGAAACAAAAGTCTATTGAAGGATCTGAGCAAAAGGATTTAAATGCTTTCTTAGAATCACACCTAGAAATAAATAAAACAACATAGCAAAAAAATCTAGAGTGCTTTCATGAAAACAAAACATATTTCATATATGAATACAAACAAAATAGATTTCACAGCTGAATATAACAACAACCAAATTCCCTGCACTATTAAAATTAAAAAAAATAAAATAGTATTCTATGCTATGTACAAGACTATGCTCTGTTTATGAAAAGATGAAAAACAAAGTATGCTCTATTTACAAACTATGCTTTGTTTTTTCAAAAAAAAAATAGTAGTCTATGCTCTGTAAGAGACTTTTGTTTATGAAAAGAAGAAAAACAGAGTACGGTCTGTTTGTTTCACTACATTGATTGCAATAAAAATTTACAATACTAAAAGAACTTATAGGATTATAGAAACATGTTTTCTCTGTAATAGATCTGGTTTAATTGTAAAACTGTATTTATAAATATAAGATCTGACAGTAAAAAGAAGGGGAAAAAGTAATGTCTTTAGAGTAACATGTGGCAGTTTCAAATTGTAAATCTATGTCTATTCATCAAACATAAGATACTACCACATAGAGAGGAAAGGTTGAATTCTCACCCATTGCACACCTCCAACACGAAACCACTAATGTCTGCAACAAGAGAAACTACATTTCTCCAACTGTTAATAGTTTTGAAGTCATATCGTAACTTCAATTCATGAGTTTTCTTCTCTACCAGTTTTTTTAGCGCTTGAGCATAAATACCCCGCGTCTGCCTGAGCTTAGAAGGTTCAACCTTATAGAAAACTGGAAGAATGGGAGCCTTTGAATCCAACATCATTAAGAGCTCATCTAGGCACCATCGTGTGCAAAATGAAAGCATATCCCTTCTGAAACCTTATCACAAGTCGTCTTTACTGCTCATTTTACAAACCCAATCCACCTACTATACTGACGATTTTACAAACCCGTTCAGGCTACTTTGGTCGTTAGCGGTTTGCATTAGGGTTTTCTTTGCATATGTAATTTTGTATGATCGCTACTCTCAAGATTTGAAAACACATTGAACATAAGACAATACCATCCAACCGCCTCCATTAAGTGCATCTATAGATGCATGTACATAGTCGTAGGATTGACATTTAACTATCTTGTTGACCCGTCAGAAAAATCACCAACTCTCCACCGACCTTACCAAATACCGCGGGGCCAGAAAGAATAGTCTACAGATTGACGTCAATTACAGACGAGAACTGAAAATTTCGACATGTTATTGGATATACATTGATTTTTCCATTCCATTACTCCATCAAAAGGGGTCGACCACCATTCAATGATCTACATCAAGGTCGTTGGTCAATTGAGGCCAGGGTAATCTGCAACAGGAAATCCCATTCTCATTTTAACTTACATCTATTAAGAGAATGGCTAATTAGTAAAGATATTTATATCTTCGGTGAGCCAGGCCAAATGGCATACAATGTAATCCTCCATAGTAACAATAATGACTTGCTTGATCACTGGTGCGGTCAACAGTCTGATTCATTATTTTCCCCTCCGTCTGGGATTTCATATGAGGCACCACCTCTTTTATAACACACATTAAACCTGTAAAGTTGAATAGATCTCAAAATTTAAATTTCCCCTTTTTCTTTAAATTCAAAATTTAAATTTCCCCTTTGAATAGCCTCGAAAGTGGAGTGGAGGAGAGCCAAGGGAAGCTCGACGCTCCGGAGGAATTGAGCTTGCAACCTCGGATTTGTGAGGTCATCTACAACACAAAACACAAGCCATCATTAATTCATTAAGGAAAAGTGCAGGTTTACCGCAGAGCATTTTTGTTTTCTTAAACTAATACCATGATTAAAAATTAACGTCAGAGATTCGTGTTAGGCATTACACATCTTAACACAAAATCATGTATAGAAGAAATTCGCAAAAATTGAAACAATTAGTAATATAACTTTGATTGAACTAAATCAATTTATGAACATGAACATAACAGACTCTTCTATTTCCGATAGAGAGTAAAGATAATGTGCAGAAAGCTAGAACACAGTAATAAGTCGAAAACAAAAACAAGGTTTTAAAGACAACAACCTTTAGCTTTGAATAAATCAGTGTTCAAACCTTAAATCCAAGAGCTGATAAACCCTATGACTGTGCCAGTAAACAACACATACATATGTGGTGTTGGGAGTGATCATGACAGTCCGGGCACATGTCCATATTCTGTAAAACATTAGAGCTGAGCTCTTGAACAACATCGTAGGACTTTGGCCAATGAGTACTTGCAAAGGTTTCCATGACTCGGTGAGTTTGACATGTAAATCCAATGTAAAACTTGAACCACTACATCATAAAAATAAAATAGAGTAAAAAGGGAAAAAAAACCATTATGGTCAGATTTTTTTAGGGTTTTCTACCAACTCTCCAATGAGAAAACACATTGTATTTTGTGTGTTTGAAAAAAAAATATTATTTGAGATTTTTCCCGAGTTTTTGCTGAGTTGAACTCTTAATCTCCATCTTCTATTGTTCATGAAGAAGTGAAGGGACAAACAAAACCTTATCCTAAAAACACTAAGCTCCTACTAGTTAAGAATAATTTTTGTAGCCCCGGTGTTTAGAAGAGGGTTTTTGGGTCGCTGTCAAGTGGAAAAATGTTTATATAAAATATATCTAGAAACCTTTACAATTTCATGAACAACTATTATGACCAAACTTGTCATCAGTAGAGACAATAAGTAAGTGATCAAAACATGGGGGAGGGGACCTATAAAAAAATTGCATACTGGCCATGAACACAAAAGGGACCATGTTTAAAGTCCAAGGCTTAAGATTTTCAAGGCACGTTGTTGAATGAGGCATATTAGAGGCAACCATCCTTGGTTTCCGCAAAGTATTTTGGTGTGGCACCCCACATATATTTCAAAATAAGCAAACAAATTCTTAGGCAAGTTGATGGCATGCATTGACGAGAGTTCAAATTGACAACTTATGACTAACCAGATGATATGCCTTGATTGTTGCCAAACCACCATCGTATGTTTTATGTTTTTTATCTAAGACTCATTCAGCTAATTCTGTGACATTACTCCAAAGCATCAACATACAGTTTATCCATGGTTTCTTTACATTGTAGTTTACAAATAGACATAGGCTAATTCCAAGACATTACTCCAAAGCATCAACACAGAGTTAATCCATGGTTTCTTTACACTGTACTTTAAAAATAGACATAATATTTTACTCTGATTAGCTTGAGAATTATTTATATTTCAGACCATATGAATCAATTGAAAAATTCAAAAAAATTGTTGTCAAATTAACAAAGCTATCGCATTGATGGAGACTATTGTTGATCGAAACTACCAAACCAATCACCCTCTGTAATGCAAATCATGGAAAACAATAAGCATCGGGAATTTATGATAGTATATAAGCTCATACTGTCGTAAATAAGTTTATATGGGCATATACTTCTGTAAATTTCAGCAACTTTGTGTTTATTGTTTGCCACAAATCACGGGGGTTCGACCTTCATTATTGTTGTGTCAGTTCATCTCACAACARTGACGTGAAGCTGATGGGAGATTGGGAGGATGGTCACTTGCAATAGCATGACACGGACGAGGTTGTCTATGGAGGGTTTGCAACAGTGCCACATAGGAGCTGCCCGAGGTTCCTCGAGTTGTTTTCTTTCTATTCTTTCTTCTTTTTTTGTTTCTTGTTGGTTGTGGTTATAGGTTTAAATCCGTGCTTAGGACGCAAGATTTCCTTTTGGCTATTCTCAATTATGATATAGACTCCTTACAGTTACTTCATCCACACAAATTCGACGTCCGCAACAACCATGGCCACTAGAGAATGAATTTGTTTCACATGTTAATGGTACAGTCACTGGGGACATTTTTTAGCAAATGAATGGCATGATTCTCACAGAGAAATAACGTCATTTTTGTGAAAGGATACAATTGCTTAAAGGAAACATCTATCGCAATTTCTAGTCGTACATTAGCAACGCAGGGGAAATAATATGCATATTGTTGGGGCAGCGTATGGAATCACCTCATTGGTTTAAAAGCATATTCTTAGAACAAGCTTAATCAAGCTCCTACAACCCAAAATGAGGACACTTCCAAATAACCATAAAAACTCGAAACCCTTAAACCCTTATGTGAGAAAAATATTCAAATAAGCATACCTGTAATCACTTGAACTTCCAGCTGTGACAAAAAATGAAAGGGCTCCTCTAGTTAATAAAATAGGGCCTATCTAGTTGAAGAGTTCCCTCACATATGTTCTCAAGAATGAACTGCTTGGCCCCCTTTGGAGTTATGCAACATTTAATAACTCTATGTTGCGCATCAGAACTTGTATCCACGAATGTCCGATCAATTCCATCGTTTTCAAGGTCATCTTCCCCACCTCTCGTTAGGTTGCGGGACGACACCCTTGTACTGGGATGAAGACAACTTCTTGCAGCTTCTTGGTTACGCTCTGGTCTAAGCGAACATCGACTTCCAAGAGGTAGAGTGCGGGATAATTTTTTTCGAGGCCTCCCATGGATGCTAGGGATCGAACTATGACCAACACTCGGCATTTCCGTTGAGAAAACACAAGAGCCAATGCGGGGTTATCTGATACTGCTAAAGTCGTGCAGTAGCGTATGGGTGAAGGCAGGAATCGACATTGAGGCGGTGGACGACAATCACACGTGGCAGATTAACAAAACACGTGTACCGTTGCAAATGGCTATGGACAAAGGATGAAAAGTCAGGAGAGAACTCCCCCTAAAAGAACGCCTTTGGCGTAATAATAGTAATAATCTATTTTTAAGGTCACAATTAAGCTAGACACCAAATTGGTGTATGAGATCCCCTTCGTCCAACGATTTGACTGGTAAAGTCTATGGAAGTATACATACCCTACTCCCTATGGATTCAAACTTGTGACCTCTTAGGAGGAAACACATGTTCTTATGATGGCCAAATGGCTAGAGGAGTGTATATGATGTTTGTTTACCCTAAAGTTAAGTGGGCAAACACATTTTTAGAGGATTTGTATAAATAAGAAGTATTTCTATTTTATTTTCATCATAGTTCTCCCATTGTGACATGACTACTTAGTTGAAATTTGTGCCTCTCTTGGGAAATTTTACATCTCTTTGTCTCATTTACTTGCTCATGCAATGCTTTGTCTTTGTTATTGGATGGAGAAGTTATGCGCTATCTCTCTTAGAGGCTAATTCTTGCATTGTCGTAGATTTTTCTTGGTTAAAGAGGAGTTTATATTGTTAATGTTTGGACTAGGTAAAAAATCTATGCTTTGTTATTGCATTATTTCTTAGTTGCAAGGTTGGTTCACCAATCTCTTGGGGAGTATAAGGACATACAACCCCGCTAAGCCTATCATATTTGTCTTGAATTAATTGTTGCACAAAGGGTTACTAGGAGGAGTAAGAGGACTTACACCCTACTAATAGTTCCTTACTAGATTTGCTTGGCTTAGGGAGTAAAAGGGTTTACACCCCTAAGGAAGTGGCAAAGCTAGCTCATTCATTTAAAGACTCCATAACCCAATAGGTTTAGGAACTAATCTCTTGCATTGGAGAAATAAAATCATTGCATTGGTATTCATGAAAATATGAAATATCGAAATTGTCTTAAGTGGAATATATTCTATGTGCTTTAAGCTAGCTAAGGCCCATAGGGTGTCTTGATTGGATAAGGATATATATTGTTTCTATATCATTAAAGCTACAACCATTAGGGTTGCAACAAATTTCTCTCAAACTTTTACTTTTGCTTTGATTTCAACCGTCAAAAGTTTCCAGAAAGCTACCATAATAATCTACTTGTTGTCATTTATCATCTTTTGGGTGTTTTACTTGTAATTGTTTGTGGTTGGAATTCTCCGTTGTAGCAATATTTTTCTATAGCCATAAAGATATTATAATATCTCTGTAATACCATCATATAACAACCCTCTAATACCACTAAAGTTTGTGCTAAAGTATTGAGAACTATTCTATTTGTTTTATGTTTCATTTCTCAATAAACCTTTAATGCTTCGAGTGGTTATATCTACAGTGATTAGCTTTGTTCCTTGCTCAAGCCATATACATTGTGATGGAAAACGATTATTTGATGCAACATTTCCTTAATTTTACTATATCTCAATCTCACCATATCTCATCGAGACTGATCTATGACATGGGAAAAGAGGTCCTCCATTTCTTATGCATTGGCTTAGACCACTTTTCTCATGTCCACGTGGATGACATGGAAAAGAGGTCCTCCATCTATAATGCATAATTTTTATTTCCTCCATCTCTACTGTATAATTCCCTTACCAATTATTGAATGTGATTTATAATTCCTCACATGTGACTTGTGCACTTATCCCACCATATATTCATTCAATGTCCTACCATGCCTCTTATCACAACTTTCCACATGGTCCCTCGTTGTGATCTACATCATATGCATCAAGCCATTAGAATTGGGCCTCTCGCCCTTATGATCAAATGACTCTCCTCCTTCACCAAGGTTCAAGTAAGGCATACAAAGACTCATATAATATATGTACAGTGCTATATTTTTATAACACAATTTGTGCATTAATGGTACTCTTTATTATTTGGCAGGTTAATCTTCTATCTTCCTTAAATGATATATCTCTATTACATTTGGGTTTAATATAATATTAATGTATTATTAATATTATTAATATCTACATTAATGTTTTTTTTTCTTGTTTTTTGGTAACTATTTTTGAATATTGTTATATTATTGTTTATTCTTTGTTGCTCTCATCCTCCATCTTATTCACTGGGTCCAAAAATGACGTAAATTACATTATTAATATTCACACATGCTTTTTATCTTTTGGTAATTATTTTCGAATATTTTTTCTAAACGTCGAATTATCAATGTTATATTATTGTGTTGGAAAAATATTTATGTATTTTATTAAGAATTTCCCATAGAAACATCAATATTTGAACACTTTCCAAAATGGATATTTTCCTATAGAATGCAATTAAGAAAAATGATAATTTATAAAAAAGAAACAACGGTTTTAATTTTGAAAATGAGACATTTTTTTTTGGAATCTTTCTTTTGAAAGGATATGGTGAGAGAGAAACAAACGTCTATTGAAGGATCTGAGCAAAAGGATTTAAATGCTTTTGTAGAATCACACCTAGAAATAAATGAAACATTACAATTAAAAAAAAACAGAGTGTTTTTATGAAAACAAAATAGATTTTATATATGAATATAAACAAAATAGAACCAAATTCCCTACACTATTTAAAAAAAAATTACAAACTATGTTCTGTTTCTTAAAAAAAAATACTATTCTATGCTATGTACAAGACTATGCTATGTTTATGAAAAGAAGAAAAACACAATATGCTTTGTTTCTTAAAAAAAAAAATAGTAGTCTATGCTCTGCGAGAGAATTTTGTTTATGAAAAGAAGAAAAACAAAGTATGGTCTGTTTGTTTCACTACATTGATTGCAATAAAAATTTACAGTACTAAAAGAAGTTATAGGATTATAGAAACATGTTTTCTCTGTAATAGATTTGGTTTAATTGTAAAACTTTATTTATAAATATAAGAACTAACAGTAAAAAGAAGGGGAAAAATTTATGTATTTAGAGTAACATGTGGCAGTTTCAAATTGTAAATCTATGTCTATTCATCAAACATAAGATACTACCACATAGAGAGGAAATGTTGAATTCTCACCCATTGCACACCTCCAACACAAAACCACTAATGTATGCAACAAGAGAAATTACATTTCTCCAATTGTTAATAGTAATGAAGTCAAATCGTAGCTTCAATTCATGATTTTTCTTCTCTACCAGGTTTTTTAGTGCTTGAGCATAAATACCCCACGTCCGCTTGAGCTCAGAAGGTTCAACCTTATAGAAAAATGGGAAAATGGGAGCCTTTAACTCCAACATCATTATGAGCTCATCTAGGCACCATCGCGTGCAAACTGAAAGCGGATCCCTTTTGAAACCTTATCACAAGTCATCCTTACTGCTCATTTTACAAACCCAATCCGCCTACTATACCGACAATTTTACAAACCCAATCCGCCTACTATACCGACAATTTTACAAACCCATTCAAGCTACTTTAGTCGTTAGCGGTTTGCATTAGGGTTTTCTTTGCAGATGTAATTTTGTATGATCGCTACTCTCAAGATTTGGAAACGCATTGAGCATAAGGCAACACCATCCAACCACCTCCATTCAATGCATGCATACAATTGTAGGATTGGCATTTAACTGTCTTGTTGACTCGTCAAAAAAATCACCAACTCTCCACCGACCTTACCAAATACCACGGGGCCAGAAAGAATGTCCTAGAGACTGACGTCAATTACAGACGAGAACTACAAATTTTGACATGTTATTTGATATACATTGATTTTTCCATTCCATTACTCCATCAAAAGGGGTCGACCACCATTCAATGATCTACATCAAGGTCGTTGGTCAATTGAGGCCAGGGTAATCTGCAATAGGAAATCCCATTCTCATTTTAATTTACATCTATTAAGAGAACGACCAATTAGTAAAGCTATTTATATCTTCTGTGAGCCAGGCCAAATGGTATACAATGTAATCCTCCACAGTAACAATAATGACTTGCTTGATCACTGGTGCGGTCACAAGTCTGATTCACTATTTTTCCTTCTGCTTGGGATTTCATATGAGGCACCACCTCTTTTATAACACACATTAAACCTGTAAAGTTGAATAGATCTCAAAATTTAAATTTCCCCTTTTTCTTTAAATTCTAAATTTAAATTTCCCCTTTGAATAGTCTCGAAAGTGGGCTGGAGGAGAGCCAAGGGAAGCTTGACGCTCCGGAGGAATTGTGCCCGCAACCTCGGATTTGTGAGGTCATCTGCAACACAAAACACAAGCCATCATTAATTCATCGAGGAAAAGTGCAGGTTTACCACAGAGCATTTGTGTTTTCTTAAACTAATACCATGATTAAAAATTAACGTCAGAGATTCGTGTTAGGAATTACACATCTTAACACAAAATCATGTATAGAATAAATTCACAAAAATTGAAACAATTAGTAATATAACTTTGATTGAACTAAATCAATTTATGAACATCAACATAACAGACTCCTCTATTTCCAATAGAGAGTAAAGATAATGTGCAAAAAGCTAGAACATAGTAATCAACCACAAACAAAAACATGGGTTTTAAAGACAATGACCTTTATCTTTGAAGAAATCAGTGTTCAAACCTTAAATCCAAGAGCTGGTAAACCATAGGACTCCACTAGTAAACAACACATAAAGATGTGGTGTTGGGAGTGATCCTGACAGTCTGGGCACATGTCCATATCATGTAAAACATTAGAGTTGAGTTCCTGAACAACATCGTAGGACTTTGGCCAATGAGTACTTGCAAAGGTTTCCATGACTCGGTGAGTTTGACTTGTAAATCCAATGTAAAACTTGACCCACTCCATCATAAAAATAAAACACAGTAAAAAGGGGAAAAATAACCATTCTGCTCAGATTTTTTCAGGGTTTTCTACGAACTCTCCAATGAGAAAACACATTGTATTTTGTGTGTTTGAAAAAAAATTATTATTTGAGATTTTTCCCGAGTTTTTGCTGAGTTGAACTCTTAATCTCCATATTATATTGTTCATGAAGAAGTGAAGGGACAAACATAACCTTATACTAAAAACACTAAGCTCCTACTAGTTAATAATAGTTTTTGCAGATCTGGTGTTTAGAAGAGGGTTTTTGGGTTGCTGTCAAGTGGGAAAATGCTTATATAAAATATGTCTAGAAACCTTTACAATTTCACAAACAACTATTATGACCAGACTTATCATTAGTAGAGACAATAAGCAAGTGATCAAAACATGGGGGAGGGGACCTGTAAAAAAATTGCATATTGGTCATGAACACAAAAGGGACCATGTTTAAAGTCCAAGGCTTAAGATTTTCAAGGCACGTTGTTGAATGAGGCATCTTAGAGGCAACCATCCTTGGTTTCCGCAAAGTATTTTGGTGTGGCACCCCACATAGATTTCAAAATAAGCAAACAAATTCTTAGGCAAGTTGATGGCATGCCTTGATGAGAGTTCAAACTGACAACTTACGACTAACCAGATGATATGCCTTGATTGTTGCCCAACCACCATCGCATGTTTTATGTTTGTTCTCTAAGACTCATTCAACTAATTCTGTGACATTACTCCAAAGCATCAACACACAATTTATCCATGGTTTCTTTACACTTTAGTTTACAAATAGACATAGGATAATTCCAAGACATCACTCCAAATAATCAACACAGTTAATCCATGGTTTCTCTACACTGTAGTTTATAAATAGACATAATATTTTACTCTGATTAGCTTGAGAATTATTTATATTTCGGACCATATAAATCAACTAAAAAAATTCAAAAAAATTGCTCTCAAATTAACAAAGCTATCGCATTGATGGAGACTATTGTTGATCAAAAGTACCAAACCAATCACCCTTTGTAATACAAATCATGGAAAAGAATAAGCATCGAGCATTTATTATAGTATATAAGCTCATAGTGTCGTAAAGAGGTTTATATGGGCATATACTTCTGTAAATTTTTGCAACTTGGTGTTTATTGTTTGCCACGAATCACCGGGGTTCGACCTTCATTACTGTCGTGTCAGTTCATCTCACAACAATCATGTGAAGCTGATGGGATCTTGGGAGGATGGTCACTTGCAATAGCATGACACAGACGAGGTTGTCTATGGAGGGTTCGCAACAATGCCATATAGGAGCTGCCTGAGGTTCCTTAAGTTGTTTTCTTTCTATAATTTCTTCTTCTTTTGTTTCTTGTTGGTTGTGGTTATAGGTTGAAGTCCGTGCTTAGGAGGCAAGAATTCCTTTTGGCTATTCTCAATTATGATATAGACTCCTTACAATTACTTCATCCACACAAATTCGATGTCCTCAACAACCATGACCACTAAAGAATGAATTTGTTTCACATGTTAATGGTACGATCACTGGTGACTTATTTTTTAGCAAATGAATGGCATGATTCTCACAGAGAAGTAGCAACATTTTCGTGAAAGGATACAATTGCTTAAAGGAAGCGTCTATCACAATTTCTAGCCGCACATTAGCAACACGCGGGAAATAATATGCATACTGTTGGGGCAGTGTATGGCATCGCCTCATTGGTTTAAAAGCATATTCTTAGGATAAGTCGAATCAGGATCCTACAACCCAAAATGAGGACACTTCCAAATAACCATAATAACTCGAAACCCTTAAACCCTTATGTGAGCAAAAGCTTCAAATAGGCATACATGTAATCACTTGAACTTCTAGCTATGGAAAAAAATAAAAGGGATCCTCTAGTTAATAAAACGGGCCCTACATAGTTGAAGAGTTCCCTCACATCTATTCTCAAGAATGAACTACTTGGCCCCCTCTGGAGTTCTGCAGCGCTTAATAACTCTACATTGGGAAACATAAATTGTATCCACGAATGTCCGATTAATTCCATTGTTTTCAAGGTCATCTGCCCCACCTCTCATTAGGTTGCGGGACGATGCCCTTGTACTGGGACGAAGACAACTTCTTGCAGCTTCTTGGTTACGCTCTGGTCTAAGCGGATATTGACTTCCAAGAGGTGGAGTGCAGGATAATTTTTGTCGAGGCCTCCCATGGATGCTAGGGATCGAACTGTGACCACCACTTGGCATTTCCGTTGAGTAAACAAAAGAGCCAACGCGTGGTTATCTGATACTGCTAAATTCGTGCAGTAGCGTATGGGTGAAGGCATGAATCGACATTGAGGCAGTGGACGGAAATCACACGTGGAAGTTAACAAAACACGTGTACTGTTGCAAATGGATATGGACAGACGATGAAAAGTCAAGAGAGAACTTCCCCCTAAAATAACACCTTCGACGTAATAATAATAATCTATTTTTATGGTCACAATTAAGTTAGACACCAAATTGGTGTATGAGATCCCCTCCGTCCAACGATTTGACTGGTAAAGTCTATGGAGGTATAGATACCCTACTCCCTCTGGATTCGAACTTGTGACCTCTTAGGAGGAAACACATGTTCTTATGATGGCCAAATGGCTAGAGGAGTGTATATGATGTTGGTTTACCCTAAAGTTAAGTGGACAAACACATTTTTAGAGGATTTGTATAAATAAGAATTATTTCTATTTTATTTTCATCATAGTTCTCCCATTGTGACATGACTACTTAGTTGAAATTTGCGCCTCTCTTGGGAAATTTTACATCTCTCTCTCTCATTTACTTGCTCATGTGATGATTTTTCTTTGTTATTGGATGGAGAAGTTATGCACTATCTCTCTTAGAGGCTAATTCTTGCATTGTCCTAGATTTTTCTTGGTTAAAGAGGAGTTTATCTTGTTGATGTTTGGACTAGGTAAGGAATCTATGCTTTGTTATTGCATTATTTATTAGTTTCAAGGTTGGTTCGCTAATCTCTTGGGGAGTATAAGGACATACAACCCTGCTAAGCCTATCATAATTGTCTTGAATTAATTGTTGCACAAAGGGTTACTAGAAGGAGTAAGAGGACTTACACCCTGCTAATAGTTCCCTTACTCGATTTGCTTGGCTTAGGGAGTAAAAGGGTTTACACTCCTAAGGAAGTGGCAAAGATAGCTCATTCATTTAAAGACTCCATAACCCAATAGGTTTAGGAACTAATCTCTTGCATTGGAGAAATAAAATCATTGCATTGGTATACATGAAACTACAAAATATCGAAATTGTCTTAGGTGGAATATATTCTATGTGCTTTAAGCTTGCTAAGGCACATAGGGTGTCTTGGTTGGATAAGGATATCTATTGTTGCTATATCATTAAAGCTACAACCATTAGGGTTGCAACAAATTGCTCTCAAACTTTTACTTTTGCTCTGATTTCAACCGTCAAAAGTTTCCAGAAAGCTACCATAATAATCTACTTGTTGTCATTTAACATCTTTTGGGTGGTTTACTTGTAATTTTTTGTGGTTGGAATTCTCTGTTGTAGCAATCATTTGCTACAACCATAAGGCTGTTATAATGTCTTTGTAATAACATCATACAACAACCCTCTAATACCACTAAAGTTTGTGCTAAAGTATTGGGAACTAATCTACTTGTTTTATGCTTCATTTCTCAATAAACCTTTAATGCTTTAAGTGGTTATATCTACCATAATTAGCTTTGTTCCTTGCTCAAGCCATATACATTGTGATGGCCAACGATTATTTGATGTAACATTTCCTTAATTTTACTATATCTCAATCTCACCATATCTCACCGAGACTGGTCTATGACATGGGAAAAGAGGTCCTCTGTTTCTTATGCATTGGCTTAGGCCACTTTTCTCATGTCCACATGGATGACATGGAAAAGAGGTCCTCCATCTATAATGCATAATTTTTATTTCCTCCATCTCTACTGTATAATTCACTTATCAATTACTGATTGTGGTTTGTACTTCCTCACATGTGACTCGTGCACTTATCCCACCACATGTTCATTCAATGTCCTACAATGGCTCTTATCACCACTTGCCACATGGTCCCTCCTTGTGATCTATATCATTTGCATCAAGCCATTAGATTTGGGCCTCTTGCCCTTATGATCAAATGACTCTCCTCCTTCACCAAGGTTCAAGTAAGGCATACAAAGACTCACAAGTATAGGTGCAACGCTATATTTTTATAACATAATTTGTGCATTAATGGTGCTCTTTATTATTTGGCAGGTTAATCTTCTATCTTGCTTAAATGATATATCACTATTACATTTCGGTCTAATATAATATTAATGTATCATTAATATCTACATTAACGTTTTTTTTTGTTGTTGTTTGGTAATTATTTTTGAATATTGTTATATTATTGTTTATTCTTTGGTGCTCTCACCCTCCATCTTATTCACTTTTAGATGACATATCATTATTATATTGGGTACAAAAATTACGTAAATTACATTATTAATATTCACACTAATGCTTTTTATCTTTTGGTAATTATTTTCGAATATTTTTTCTACACGTCGAATTATCAATGTTATATTATTGTGTTGGAAAAATATTTATGTATTTTACTAGGAATTTCCCATAGAAACATCAATATTTGAATACTTTCCAAAATGGACATTTTCCTATAGAATGCAATTAAGAAAAATGATAATTTATAAAAAGAAACAACAGTTTTATTTTTGAAAATTAGACCCTTTTTTAGGAATCTTTTTTTTTTTTTTTAATTTCATCATAGCAATGATGTTGTTGAGATCCTTCCAATTATGTATTGTGCACCAAAATGCATTTCATTCATGAAAGTTATGGCATATTAACGATAATTACATATGCATACTTGACCTTAAGACACATTAGACCAAGATGATCTTAACTAAATCCTAAGTGTTTTATTATCTTAACAACCCCCTTAAGAACAACTTGGGGTTGGATTGAAGGATTTACAAAGGTGAAAAACTAGGAGAAGGAAGGAGGCATTACAACTTATCCCCCCTATGACAACTTTATGAACTCCTAACAAATATTGAAGTTTAAAAAACTTCTCTTCTATAAGAGACTTTGTGAAAACGTCTACAACTTGATCACCTGTAGGGCAATAGAGCACTTCGAGAATGTGTTATTGAAGATGCTTTCCAAGGAAGTGCATGTGTAGCTCAATGTGTTTGCTATGGTAATGTTGAAATGGATAATTTGCGAGCTAAATGGTACTCTGATTATCATAATAGAGTGTGGTCGGATACTGCTTCTAGAATCCAAACTATGAAAGGATTAGTTGTAATTATAAGGCTTATTGACTTGCACCAACTGTTGTTTGGCACTCTACTTTTGTTGAAGAAAGAGCAATGGAACATTGCTTCTTACAATCCCAAGAGATAGGTTCAGAACCAAGACAAAAAAGATAGCTTGCAGTAGACTTTTGATCATCAAGGTCACCAACCCAATAAGAATCAATGAAACAAACCAACAATGAAGTCCCCCTTGAAGTATAATGTATCTGAAACTCAATTGTCCCTCAAATATACCAAAGTATCATTTTTTCATCTTCCCAATGGATCTCATGGGGTGTTTTCATATTCTAGGCAACACGACCAAAAACAAAGGTAATATCAGATTGGGTATAAGTCAAATACAAAAGATTACCAACTAATTGATGGTATAAAGTGGAATCTACTTTGGGTGTAGTACATGCAACAACAAGTTTGACTCCATACTGAAAGGGAGATTGGGATGGCTTACAATCTTCCATGTGAAAGCGATGAAGAAGGTAACATGCATACTTAAATTGCAAAAGGGAAATTCCTCCCTTGGATTGAATGACTTGGAGGCCAAGAAAATAATGAAAATTTCCCAATTATATCATTTCAATTTCTTCTTAAGGCTGGATTTCACACGGGTTAAATTTTTTGAGTCACTACTAGTGAGAATAAGGTCATCAACATAGAGAAAAAGTATGATGAGATGGTTACCTACTTTCTTAATATAGAAGTTGGGGGAATAATGACATCTAGAAAAATCAATGTCAAGAAGAAAGTTATCCATTTTATCATATCAATCCCTAGGAGCTTTCTTAATACCATAGAGAGTTTTCTTAATGCAACAAACAAGGATGGAGTCATTCCAAATGTATCAAGGAGGTTTTTCCATTAAAATTTCTTCTTTCAAATCCCCATGCAAGAAGGCATATTTAACATTCATTTGATGGACCTCTCATTTATATGAAGTGGTAAGGGATAGAACAAGGTATACACAATTCATTTTGGGTATAGGGGCAAATGTTTTAATATAGTCAATTCCTTCTACCTAAGAAAATCCTTTGGCAACTAATATAGTCTTATGTCTTTCAAAACTTTCATCTAATGTGTACTTAGTTCTATACACCCATTTAAATCTAACATGTTTTATTCCTTTTAGAAGAGTTGCAAATTACCAAGTATCATTCACCATTAAGTAATGTTATTCTTCATTTATTGTTGCATCCCAATCTAGATGGATAGAAGCTTTTACAATTTTTTCTAGATCAAGATTATCTAAAATGTGAGCCAAAATAGAGGAGGCTTGTTGGAACTGTGAATGTGTACAACACTAATATAAAGGATCACTAGAAATATCACTATTCGCTTCTCGTGTACCAACCCATCTAGAAAGTTGTGGTGCTAGTGGAGGTTCATGTTCAACAAATCCAACAAAAGGAAGGTGAGAAAGCAGAGGTGGATTTTCATCCTCATTGTCATCATTTGAAGAAGAAACCAAAATATGAACACCAGTAGAAAAGTTGGGAATTAAAGATAACACAAATGTTGAATTAGGCTCGCGGGTTGAGAGACCTTCATCAAACTTAACATATTTACTAATCACAATTTTATTGGAATGGGTTTGAAGAAGCATATAACCTTTAACATCTTCAAAATATCCAACAAAAATACACTTCTCACTTTTAGGCTGCAATGCTTTCCTTTTCTCATTAAGAATGTGAGCCCATGATATACAACTAAACACATGAATGTGGCTTACATATGGTTTAACTTTACTCCATGATTCTTTCAATGTTATATTTTTTAAAGCCTTTGTGGGAGTGTGATTAACTATGTAATTATCACAATCAATGGATTTCACCCAGAAATGCGGACGTATTCCCTTAGATTGGATCACACAATTTTCCATTTCTTTTAACGTGCGATTCTTTCTCTTAGCAACACCATATTGTTGTGGTGTATAAGGAATAATATGTTGCACCTGAATTCCCTGTGCAATGGAGTAAGTTCTATTTTTTTTAACATATTCACCTCCATTATCTAGTTTTAACTTCTAAGGTTAATGTCAAGATTGTTTTTCCACAATGACCTTGTAGGGAAAAAAACATGTGAAAAACTTCACCCTTTAAGTTTTAAGAAGTAAATCCAAGTGCATCTAGCTATTTCATCAATGAAAGTTAAGAACTACTTGAACCTATAAGAAGAAGTAGAAGGAAGTAGATGACACAAATCACTATGAGCAACCCAAGATAAACTTGATCTATCAAGACCGAGCCAAACCCTTAGTAGAAAAGGTGTCCCCCTGAAATAAAAAATGTGCTTTGATACCAGATGTAAGTTTTAAACCTATGAAGTAAAGAAATGCATACAGATTCTAAGCAAAATAGAAATTAATCAATGCCTCACACATATAGTGCACAAAGATTTACACTGAAACCCTTAACTGAGAGAAAACCAACCTTTCTTGGTGCCACACCTCTCAAATCTTCATTGTATTAATTTCACCATTCACAATACAATATATACACAATATTTTAGGTATTCCAGAGTTATCAAAGCCCTAATCCCTTAATCCGAGATTAATTTAGAAGACTGCTAAAAATAGAAAAAAACACCGAAATAGAAAAAGTTGCAAAAAAAATAAATTGGGGCCCTTCCCTGTAGATTTTAACCTTGTACAATTATTTATTGCAAACATATTTTCAGTAAAAGAACATAAAATATACAATGAAAAATACACACATTACACATATATTTTCCCCTTGAAAACCCAAACTAGGAAAACCAACATATTCTATATTCATTTATTGTGATACATTGTTTACAATATAATATACATAAAAAGCTAGCGGCACCCAAAACCCTAACCCAATGATATGGATTAGTCAACAACCCTAATTCCTTAACCGAAAATAGAAAACCATCGACAAAAACCATGTGCCGAAAAACCGCCCAACAATGGACATGAAAAACGAGGCAAAAAATGCAAGATATATATATATATATATATATATATATATATATATATATATATATCCACTTGTGACATGTACACTCTTCATGCCCCAATTATTGATTGGGGCTGGCAAGACACTAGCAATCTGACTCTAGCTTACCAACTTGAGGGTGGGACTATATATATATATATATATATATATATATATATATATATATAAAGTCCCACCCTCAAGCTGGTAAGAAAATTAATGCACATCTTCAACCTCTGGGAGGGTGGGTGGTTAAGGTATGCATTTGTGTACAAGAATTGCAATAAATGCACACCTTCAATCCCTAGGAGGGTGGGTGGTGGGGGTTGAAAGTGTGTGCTTGTGTATAAGAAATGCAACAAATGCACACCTTCAATCCTTGGGAAGGTGGATGGTGGAGGTGAAAATGCATATTTGTGTACAACAGATGTAACATATGCACACCTTCAACAAAATTGTGTTATTAACTTCCCTTTTTGCTTTGATTTAACTTTTTAGCGATTTTGTTGTAGTTTTAATGAAAACCCGACATTATTTCATAGGGCAATGCTAAATTTAATGTTATTTCACGTGTCAATGCTACACTCTGTGCTTCTTGTACCAGATTTATCATCAAATTTAACATTGGATTTAGCATCAGGTTTAGCACTGAGTTTAGTGTTGAGTTTCCTAACCAACTAAATAAAAGCAAGGAAAACTTTTCAAAAATAAATTTAAGAAAGATCAAAGGTAAAAAATAGGCCACATGTATCGATCTTCATGAATGTGAAAGTATTTTTATTGTTTTAATTAAAACCTCTAATTTTCCCTCACAAAACCCCCTCAAACTCTACTCTCTCATTCTTTTCTCGTTTTCTTTGTTTCTCTCTTCTCTTTTATTCTCCTTTCTCCCTAGGGTTTCATCCTCATGGAGGAACCTCCATGATCAAGGTAATATATTATCTCTTCCCTTCTCATTCCTTCCTCTTTTACTTTGTTTTTCCTTTTATTGAATTGTTAATGCTTATTATTGTTTTGTTGTTGTAGATTTAGGGTTTCATGCATGGAGGCTAAGGTTTCATGGAGACATTTCCATGTTGAAGGTTATGGCTTCTCCCTTTTCTTCTCATCCTTCCTTCCTCTTCTGTTGGTATTTTACTTTATTGATTTTCTAATGTTTATTGTTCTTTTGTTGTTGCAGGTTTGAGGTTTCATGGAAGAACCTTCGTGAAGAAGGTAATGGATTCTCTCTTCTCTTCTCCTCCTTCCTTCCTTCCTCTTTTACTTTGTTTTTCTTTTATTGATTTATTAATGTATATTGTTGTTTTGTTGTTGTGAGTTTAATGGAGAAAGAAGAAGAAAATGGCATCTTGAGAGGTTTGTTTAATGGGGATATATGGTTCACAAGTGTGGCCTAAGAAAGGCCCTTGAATTCCAATAAGGAGACTTAGGTTAAAATCTTGGCACTCATTTATCCCTCATTACTTACTTTTCCTTCAGTATTAAATGATGATATTTATCTCATATCTACATTATTCACTTGTTCGCAGACATAGGTTAGTCTAATTTCAATTTAGATCTACATTTTTAGTGGCATATTTTTGTGAGAATGTAGCTCAAGTAGAGTTTTTTCCTTTTGACCATTGATTTGGGTTCAAATCCCAATATCTACTTACCATTTTCCATATATGTTTCCATAAATTTTAATTTACTAAGTTAGTCTAGTTTCATTTCAAATCTACACTTTTAATGAATTATTTTTTTTTGGAATGTAACTTAAGTAAGTTCTTGCATTTTAGTAAATAATTTGTGTTCAAATCTAACTTTCACTTACCATTTTTCATTTTGTTTTTTAATTTTTACCATTTTAATTTTAATTTTTGTAAATTTTAATTTACAAAAAATTAGTACTAAATTTAGTACTAATCACTAAACTTAACATTAAAAACGATTAAATACTAAAAAAAAAAATTTAACTAAAAAAAATACAACAAACACTAATACATCGTTTTATTATAATAAACTAAAAACAAATCAGGAAAACAAAAAATCCTCATAATTAAACTTAAACAACTTAAACAAGCATGTAAATGAAAATGGTTTTAAACCCTGTGCTTTATAATTTCATGCAAAAGGCTTTAAAGAATTTTGCATTTTATATTTTGATAATTACCTTAAAGAATCATATTTTCTATTGTTTAGTTTATTATTTTCTAATATGTCTTACCATTATCAGATAAAAACAAAACTCAATTTAATGATAAAAGTTTTACAGATTGCTAAATCACCGGCAATCACTTTTTAAGGTGGGATTACTTACTTAAATTATAAAAAGAGAGTGCACCAACTTCTCTATTTTTTTTTTCTTTTTTCCCAAATCAGTTACACATAAAATTATATAAAATTATAAATTTCCGACTATAAAAATTATTTGAATTAATTATGTGAGGAAGCTTTTCTTATGAAATATGATTGGATATGATATGGAAGACTTAGCTTCTTGCAAGTATTACAAGAATGAATCTCTTCCATCTTCCCTGTGAAGGATTTCAATGTTGATGGAGCTAGAAAGAATGTTAAAAATATATAAGTGTCGTCAAAGAACTTCATCGTTGTGGCTGTAGTTTAGTGGTGAGAATTCCACGTTGTGGCCGTGGAGACCTGGGCTCGAATCCCAGCAGCCACAATTTTATGTATTTTTCATCACCTGTAAAACCAATGGGCAGTTTTATATTTTCCCTGTTTGCATAGAATCTTCTTTTAATTAAAGACATAAAATATGAACAAATGTGCGATGTATGGATATAGCAAAATAACGGTTTTTATTAAAGACATAAAATATGATCAAATATGGGATGTATTGGCAAATTGTAAAGTAAAACAAATGCCATTGCACCAAGAGGGTTTTTTTGGAATTTGATTTGGATGTAAGGGTAAAACTGGTGAAAACGTTAACTATTGGATACATAAAGAACTAGGTAGGGGTCTAATAATTAATAAGTCACCGTACTGCAAGATAATATAATAAATAATTTCATATCTAATATCTTTATATTTAATATTAATTAATTAACAAATTTATTAATAATTAAACTTTAATAAATTAATTATAAAAGGATACAACTTCAAACATTTATAAATGGGTTCCAATAGATTGGTGACGGGAGGAAAAAAAATTGAAAACTGATTTCAAACTACATGTTAAGCAATCAAGTGTTTTGAATGAATTCTTTAGCGTGAGTTTTGACATTTTTCAATTTACATAGTTCTTCTGTGCCATGCATTTTCAAGGGAATCAATCACTTTGGTGGAGTAGGTTAGATTTAGAGTAGGGTTTATTTGTTTTGGAGGAGGTTCTGAAGCTAGGGTTAGGATGACAGGTGAGGTGGTAGTACTTCTTGATCGGTTGACAGAGGATAAGTGGTGGAGTTAGGGGGGAATACTACAACCTGACGAAGTCTACAAGGCAGATCTACAAAGGATCAGGCAGGCAAGGGTACGGGAAGAGGTAAGGGGTGGTCCTTTCGAGGATGAAGTGGAGGAATGGATTTCGATAAGGACATATGGTGATTTAGTGGTTGGTCTAAAGGATGGTGGAATAAAGAATGCGGTTAATGCATGCCTCAAGAAGGGAGACGTGTGGGGAGGTTCATTGATCAACACTCAATCGAACATTACTCCACAGGATTTGGCAGACAAACAGGCTAGTAGGGAGACCAAAAGCAAACTAGAAGGGCCAAATAGTGTAGGAGAGGGGTTTCATGCCAGTTTTGATAAGTTAAGGTTCAGGGATGAAGTTCGGTCGCTAAGGGAGATAGGGGAGCCGCGCGAGGTAATGGAGGAAGCCAGGAGGAAGTCGACGACGAGAGATGGCGCAGAGCATAGAGTTGGTAAGGAGGAATCAAATAAGTCCAATGCAAAGGCTTGGAAAGCCAAGAAGATAAGGCCAAGGGTCACTCTTGGCAGAGACATAGGGATGAAAGAGATAAGCCTCCTATTTGCGCGCGGGTTGGTAGGTAGGTTCAGTTACAGGGCATTGGGAGCTAGGGAAATACTTAGTTGGGTGGAAGATACCTGGCACCCAGTTCTGGGCTATTCTCCTGATGTTTACATCCTTATTAAAGGATGGTATTGCTTCATTTTCAAATCCCCGGAGGATGCAGAGTGAATACTTAAGCAGGTGTGGTTGGTCAAGGGAGGGAGTCTGATGATAAAAAAGTGGCATTGCGCGTTTAATCTAGAGAAGGAAACAATCTGTTTCAGACACCTTTGGATTCTATTTCCTAGATGGTCGCTCTTCTTGTGGAATTTAAAAGCTTTAAAGGAGGTTGGTGATAGGTTAGGGAAGTTTTTATGCGTAGATCCAAAGTTGTTCTCTGGATCTGATAGGTGCATGGGTAAAATATTGGTGGAGGTGGACTTACATGAGGGTCTGTCGGCATAAATTGAAATTGCATGGAGAGATACTATGATGATGCAACACTTGAACTACACGGGGACTCCATTTAGGTGTTTTGAGTGCAAATGGACAAGCCATCTTTGATACCAATGTCGGAGGTAGTAAATGATGGATGTGCGGTCCTTGGCGATTTCGACACTACTGATCCAGTGAAGTTGTCAAATGGATGGCCTGAGCACATTTCTCCCTTGGATTTGGAACACGATATTTCTACGAGTAAGGCCATCTATTCTATTCCTACTGTCTTTATTTATCCCTCAACCAGATTAAATGAAGGTAGCTTTAATGTTGGAGTGAAGTCTCTAAAGTTAGTCAGTGATCCCATAGAGGGTATTGGGTCGGGTTTCCCCCCTGTGAGTGTGGATTCTTTGATCCCGATTTTGAAGGATAGTAAAGGTCTTGCACATTTTGCGTGTCTCGTAGGGAGGATGGATGAAGGGAGAAATGTGGGGTTCCCAACAACAAAAAGTGTAGAGATTGTGGCGAAGCTAACCCACATCGATGAGGATTTTAGCCTTTTGGTTTAGGGGATTGGGGGGTCCTCGAAAGGTAGAGGAGGGTTCTTGGGAGAAGGGTGTGCTCCTTCGATAGGAAGCCTTAGTGGAGGAATCTTGGAGGTAGCGGTTTTTGGGTATGTCCCTCAGACTGGACGACAACTTGAATTTCCTTTAAATTACCATTCAAATGATTATTTATCTTCGAGCGCAGGGACAATAGCTTTTGTAGGGGATCCCGTGAACTTAGATAGCTTGCCTTTCCATGGTTTTAATCAGGCAAAGACTTTTGATGACGTTGTGGAGCAGGGGCAGGTGAGTCTTGCCTTGTGTTCGGAGGTCTCTGTAGCATCGGGTGAACAGATATGTGGAAAACAAGATCACCTGATTGAAATTTGCAATTCGAATGATATTTTATCTTCAAACGCAGGGACAATAGATCTAGAAGGGGTTCACGTGAGCTCGTATAGCTTGCCTTACCGTGGTTTTAATTAGGTAGGGACTTCTGATGTCATTGTGGAGCAGGGGAAGAAGAGTCTTGACTTGTGTTCGGGGGATTATGTAGCATTGGGTGAACAATGTTGTGGAAAACATGATCACCCGATTGTGTTGTCTGAGGCTAAAGAGGCAATCGTTGATCATGTGTCGTCTTATAGAGAGATCCTCACCATAACTCCATTGTCAATTTTTTATGGAGGGGAGAGAATTCAAAAGCATTTGGAAAAGTAGTGTAAATAGATGTCCCCATTGAATCATATTTCTCACATTCCGAGGGGCAAGGAATCATTGAAAAAAGGGGTAGTCCATGTAGGTCTCGAAAAGGAATTTTCACCTTTAAAGACTAGAAGTGGAAGACAGCTAGGGATCGAGAAGCAACTTGGAGAGTCAAATTGTTACATAGTTGTTGATGGTCCGAGGGAACTTAGAGCACAAAAAGCCCTAGCATGTGTTAAAAAATGATTGTGGTCACCCTAAATGTGAGAGGAGTGGGGGGCAGCTCCAAGTACCTAGCCCTAAAAAGACTTTTAGAATTAGTGAAACATGATGTAATACTTATACATGAAACTATGGTGGGGGTGGATAAAGCAAGGGATCTTTTTGTTAAATTGTTACCACACTGGTTTTTTTGTGGAGTGGACTCCACAGGTCTCTCTGGTGGGATGCTCTCAGCATGGAATCTAAGGAAAGCTGACTTTTCTCCTTACTTGATTCCTGTAGGGATAATGCTGGAGGGACGTGTAAAAGACCTTGAATTTTTTTTGAAGGTGATCAACTGCTATGGGTCGTATTCCGACAAAAAGGTCTTTTGGGAGGAGATTAAGAATGAAGGAATTTTAAAAGAGAAAATTGTAATCTTGGGGGGTGATCTCAACTTTACTACCTCTTTCAGAGAGGTGTGGGGTGATCATGCTAGAGTTGATTCTTTACAGCCTTACTTTAGTAAGTTGATACAAGAGGAGGGGATGATGGATGTGGAACCATTAAAATTGTTGCCTACTTGGAGAAATGGTAGAAGAGGACGTGAGTTTATTGCCAAGAGGCTGGATTGATTTCTTATTTTTTAGGACCTTGCCTCCACATGAATTAGATACAGATCTGTAGTGTGTAATGTAAAGATTTATGACCATATGCCAGTAATTCTACACTTGGAAAAAGAAAATAGAGAGTTCAACTTCCCCTTTAATCTCAATTCTATTTGGCTGGATGAGCCAAAATTTGTAACTTTTGTCAGGTCCAATTGGGCAGGACTGTTGGGAACATCGACCTTAAATCCTATGGAGTCAATGGTACAGAAACTAAAGATACTCAAGGCTTGGATGATTAATTGGGAAAAACAGAAAAAGCTAAAAGCAAAGGAAGAATTGGTTAAGCTGGAGGTGGAACCAGATATAAGTTATTCAAATAATCCTGGTGGTTTTGAGAATGAGGTGGAAAGAGAGTTGTTTGCTGAAAAAGAGCAAAGAAAAATGTTTCTTTTGAGACAAGAAGAGGAAACCCGGCGGCAGAAGAATCGACTGAACTAGCTGGCATCAGGTGATAGAAACAAAAAAAAATTGCATGCCTATGCTAACGTTAGAAAACAGATCAACACTATTTGGGAGTTGTCCAAGGAGGATGGGACAATGATTTCTAGCAATCAAGAACTACAAAAAGAAGTAGTTGGCTTCTTTCTAAATATTTTCTTGTCTCACTTGAACCTTTCCATTACTGATCAACTTGCAATATTGAGGAATTATCCTAGGATGTTCACAGATGAACATAGTCAAAGGATCTGTTACACCAAAACCCACACGTGATTGGTAAACTCACCAACGCCAGATTTCAAGGATCCACGAGAGGCGATTAGTCCCTTGTCACGATACACCAGGGAGCACTGACTACTTGCAATTTTGTGCAACAATCTCCCCCTCAACGCGAGTCGAGTGTGTATCGAACTCGTGACCTCTAGCTCTGATACCATTTGTTGGTAGTATGACTGTCGTTACACCAAAACACGCAGGTGATTGGTAAACTCACCACCGCCAGATTTCAAGGATCCATGAGAGGCAATTAGTCCCTTGTCATGATACACCAGGGAGCGCTGACTACTTGCAATTTTGTGCAACAAACATTTCATGTATCTTGAACATAAGTTATGTCAGTTCTCAAAGGATATAAAGCTTCAAAAGGCCCTGGGCCAGATGGCTAGACCATAGAGCTTTTTTGGCTTTTTTTGACATTCTAGGTGATGAATTAGTGGAGATGATTGAAGAATCTAGAAAGAAAGGGAGGGTTTCTGGAGCTTTGAATGCAACTTTTCTTGCTATGATTCCAAAGAGTGAAAATCCGGGAAAATTCGGGGATTATAGGCCCATAGCTCTATGTAACCTGTTGTATAAAATCATAACAAAAATTATTTCGAATAGAGTTAAAACATATATGTCCTATGCTATATCAAATAACAATTTGGATTTCTAGAGGGCAGACAAATCACCGACGCTATTGGCATAGTTCAGAAAATTTTGCATAGTATCAAAGTTAAAAATATCAAAGCCTTGGTTCTTAAACTAGACATGATAAAGTCTTATGACAGAGTTGTCAGGGGCTTCTTAAGACTGGAGCTGCTACAAGTGGGATTAAGCCTAGAAGCTACTGATTGGATTATGGGGTGTGTAACCTCTGCGAACTTTGTTGTATTGATTAATGGCAAGCCTACAGATTTTTTTAAAAGCACAAGGGGATTAAAACAAGGGTGCCCATTATCTCATTTTCTCTTTCTTCTTGTTGTGGAAGGCTTAAGAAGAGCTATAAAGGAATAGGTTAGAGATAAGAACTTAGAAGGCATTCCCGTGGCTAGAGTGTTATACATAACTCATTTGATGTTTGTAGATGACATAATTATGTTCGGAAATGGCAGTTTTGGTCAGTGGATTTTGTATAAGGATCTTTTAGAATTGTTCAGTAAAGCAACTGGTATGGCCTTTAGTCCACAAAAATCAATGTTTCTTGAAGCTGGTTGGACAACAGAGGAATTAACTTTACTGAAGGAGATTATGCCTTATGATGTAAATTCAGTAGATATAGGTTTCAAGTATCTTGGTTGTTTTCTTAAACCCAATTGTTATAAGAAGGTTGATTGGTATTGGTTGGTGAGAAAGTTTGAGAAAAGGATTGCAAATTTGAGTCTAAGATGGTTAATTTTAGGGGGAAGGGTGACTCTAACTAAAGTTGTACTTGAAAGTATACATGTTTATTGGCTATCTCTGGCTAAGATCCCAAAAAGTATACTCAATATTATTAGAAGGAAAATGTTCAAATTTTTGTGGTCTGGAAAAAAGGATAAAGAAGGTATACATTTGATTAGATGGGATAAACTAGCCAAACCTAAAAAGTTGGGAGGGTGGGGTATAAAAAATTTATTTACTTTTGGGAAAGCCCTTGCAGCAAAAAGCTTGTGGAGGTGCCTCATGGTACCTGGACTTTGGCATGAGGTATTTTTTAATAAGTATATTAGGAAGAAGTATGTGGTTGCATGGATTAGGAAAGGTAACAAAAAGTGGACTGGTGGCTCTAATATTTGAAGGGCTCTTACTTCTTCTTTAAGTATTATAAATGATTGGCTAGCCTGGAAGCCATGAGATGGAAGGGGTGTTAGAATTGGTATTGATCCCTTGGTTGGGTCACATAACTTTTATCAACTATCAAGGAATCTTATTTCAAAACTAAAGGAGCTAGGATTAGAATTCTCGTCACAAGTAAGATCAGTGGACTTGGATAACACAAGAAAAACAAGGTGGATAAAGGCATATGTTTTATGATTGGAAGTAGACTCAAAAGATAAATGGAACATGTATGTAAAAGGTTTATAAATCTTGGGTTTTGAATTGAATAATGATAAAGATTTATTAATGTGGTCCTAGGATACCAAAAGTGGACAAGTAAGTGCAAAGAAAGCCTATTTAGTTCAAATGTTGGAGGATGCAGTGACTGAACTTGTTTTCTGGTATATTGATCTTTGACAATGGTGGTTGCCATTAAAAATTAAACTTTTTATGTGGATTCTGTTAGAACAAAGAATTCTAACATGGGAAAACTTAGTTAAAAGAGGCTTTCATGGCCTTAGCAGATGTATTCTCTTGTGACCTCTGCATTTATTTTAAATTTGTTTGTTCATCGTGCAATTAGATAGAAGGTAGACATTATATATATATATATATATATATATATATATATATATATATAATGTTTTAAGCTTTCCTGGCTCTTGACATTATTACTCCACCAATCAAACCTCATTGGGAAATGGATTAAAGGAAATGCATGAAGCTGACATGTGATTAAATGGTTGTTGTACACGTCTATTTTTTCGGACAACAAGTGGCTTACCCTTGGGTTATCACATGTTAGTTAGTTTCTCATGATCTAACAGAAGAAGGCCATAATGAAGCCAGATGTTCAACTATTACAATGACTCATCAAGCATAGCTAAGAGTAGTTGTCGCCTTTTCTTACTCTTGTTCATGCCTTCTCTCAATCTTCACTCCCAGAGAGATTTGAGGGAATTGGATAGGAAAAAATGCAGTATGGGATGGACAATGTTTACGTACACCCTGACGATCCATGGGGCTATGCTTGTAACATATGCTTTGTCTTTTGGTTGGGACGAGAATGGCTCTTGGTTGGTAGGTCACAATCAATCGCTTTTGTGTCGCCCAACCTGAGTACTTCTTTTATTGCAACAAAACCAGTTTGTAAAAAAATAGATATATTTGAGTCAAAAGAATTGCATAGTCCAATATGGAGCACGAGTCAGTCTCACCAGCTAGCCCAACTCTCAATCTTAATTTAATCAAATCTCCCATGACTTTGGCTTCATGGTCATCTTAAGTTATGGAACAATTAGATGCGACGACAAGGGAGGGAAGAAGAAGGAAGCTTGAATGGTAAGGAGGAGGGAAGATCTGACTTCTATAACCAACCCTGGTATGTTCCATTTCTTTTCTACATTAGCATAGAACTATCATAGCTAGCTAGCCTCAAGCAGGTTTTTTAATTCCATATTTAAAGTACAAGAAAATTGATATTTTGGGTGGTCCAATTAGCCAATCTTATAACACTGAAGAAGAGTTCATGCCTTTGGTTTGGCACAACACGCGCAAGGTCCCAGATCTCACAAGGTACATAGAATTGTATTAGGGGCACAACTTTGTAACTATGGCTAGAGATGAAGATGACCGCTATGTGGTTATGGTTGGTTGGTTGGTTGGTTAGTTGGTCGTAACTTGCCTTTCCACCTCCGAACCCAATCTCCTCCCCATTGACCCCCCTCCCTCCTCGATATAGGCATGGTTTAGGAGATGGATGGAGGATTTCCTCCTCCATTAGTAATTGAGAACAATGTGCTAATTCTTCCTAAATGAATCTAATGAATCTAGAGAATGAATAAAGACCTACCTTAATAAATATGGTTTAAGCATGGTTGGAAGGAAACTATGGTGGTGATACTAACGTCAACTTCTCCATATGGGAGTCTTATGATCACTCTCATCGCGCCATCATTAATTAATTGGTCTATGGAGCTAGCCTCCTGTGCTTGCACCATGCCTGCGAAGCCTTTACCTAATTTACGAATTAGATGCATTTAGGGGCAAGGAGGTTGATGAATAGCATGTTCTTCATTATTATGATTGAACAACGTATCTTTTGTTTCCTTTGTTAACTAGGGTGAAATGCTTCATTTTATTATCTCTATGGTGGTGATACTAACGACGACTTATCCATATGGGAGTCTTGTGATCACTCTCATTGTGCCATCATCAATTAATTGGTCTATGGAGCCAATCTCCTGTGCCTACACCATGCATGTGAAGCCTCTACCTAGTTTACAAATCAGATGGATGTACGGGCAAGGAGGTTGATGAATAACACATTCTTCATTATTATGATTGAACAATGTATCTTTTGTTTCCTTTGTTAACTAGGGTGAAATGCTTCATTTTATTATCTCTATATTTTAATTTCCCAAGCATGATACAAACCTCTAAGGGGCAGAGCCACTCACCTAAATGTAAGGAGGGTAAGGAATTGAGTGTCCCCCTTTGAATGAATTTCAACATTAAACATTAATAAAGTTGGGAGTAGGCGATGGTATAGATCCATATTTTATATATACTATTTGGAGCGGTCTAGCGGGTAAGTAGGCTTCGCTAAAGGTTGCAGAGAGCCTATCAATAGAATCATCATCATCTAATCCATTCCATAAACTAATTCAAGATATGAAATGGAAGCCAAAAATCTAATTTATTGTCATATCAAATAGATATAAATCACATAGTGAGTTCAGAAGAGAAGGAGAACCAAATCTAAGAGTATTGGTCAAATTGAATCCCAATCCTGGACCTTCTCCTTACTGAATCAAAATTTTCTCATTTTGATTTGAAATTAGCATAAATAACCAACATTGAAAACCCTTTCTCTTGTCCATCCATTGGATTGAGTGGAAGAGACATTGATTCCTTCAACGTATAGTAGTAGGCTAGCCTCCATGAGCTTATCTAATTTGGAAAAACTAAAATGGGAGATGTAACCATCCATTGTATTAGCTCAACAAATCCCATGGTTGAATATGTCATACATTTATTAGTTCTCCTAAACATGTACAATAATAGATACTTTACATATCAATGGATGCAAATAACAGAAAAAATCGAAATGGTGAAGCTTAATTTAGAATAATATTTACTTGTCTTTTATCCATATGTAATTGTTTGCAGGCCCGTTGAAGATACAATCATTCATTATCTCCACAACAAGCCAACAACAAGGAATGAGTGAAATCTCAAAGTGCTTTCTTCTTGTTCATCTTCTCAGTTCATCAAACAGAGAAGAGGTGAGAAATGAAGAATATGTTCAAGAGCAAAGCAAAACAATCAACCTCTATTATGTAAGCAATTGCACATTTGAAGGAGAAAGAATCTATGGAAAGCTTTGAAAAACAAAACAATTGTGGAAGGTTGTGGATATCAAAGTATATCAGAAGTATATAAGAAAGGTGATGAATATCAAGTAGACATAGAGATTGTGCATCTATGGAAGGTTGTGAATAATATCTATGGAAGGTTGTGAATAGTAGAGCGATTAAGCGGTAGTGATTGTGAGTTGTCAGTTTATTTAAGGAACCGACAATCTATTTAAGGAACTAGGTGATGAATAATAGAGCGATAGGCGGTATTGCAAGTTTATTTAAGGCACTAACAATATATTTAAGGAATTGATCATTTTTCAGAGTATGATATTATAGTCTATTTAAAGACCACCTGACAAATAATTTCAATAAGATGAAAACTTATGCTATCTCACATTGAAAAATACAATATATTTAAGGAACTAATCAATTTTCAGATTGCGATATTATAGTTTATTTAAAGACCACCTCACAAATAGTTTCAATAAGATGAAAACTTATGCTATCTCACATTGAAAAATTGTATTATGTAGCAAAATTGGGTTATAATAATAAAATATTAAGAAGAAAAGAAAAATAAAACATTGCAAATAATGAAGGAGGAGAAATAAAATTTGAGATGTGGTAAGTGGTTCAAAGAAATGGCCTATTCAGGTTACCCCTGAGGCATTGGCCGAGACTAATAACAATTTTATTATAAAACTAAATTTGAGATGTGGTAAGTGGTTCAAAGAAATGGCCTATGCAGGTTTCGAACCTGCGACCTTCGCGTTATTAGCACGACGCTCTAACTAACTGAGCTAATAGGCCGGTTGCAAATATCCAAGCTATTAGGATGGTTCCAACTAACTGCTAATTGAATTTTTATTATTAATTGAATACATTTTGTTCATTTTCCGTTGCCTACTTTAATTCTCGTGCAAAAATTAAATGCCAAGATAACACAAAAAAATTACCATTGAGGGGGTGCCAAGGAATTCATGAACCTTTCGCGATCAATTATCATCAGTTGCATCAATTCTTTTTTGGATGGCCTTAAGCTTGGGAAGTCAAATTCCCAAATTCACAACCCAAACAAAATCATTGAGAAATAGGTAAAAAACCTAGAGGGTAATATGCTTGGTCGAAATTAGCTAGATGGATGATAGAGATGTTGCCACATGGTTTAAAGTAATGATGTAAAGAAGAAACATTGCATTTCATATTAGGCAATACAGATAATGGAAGAACAACTTTGAAACTCTTGTTAACCAATTCCATTGGAGGTTGTAATGTAGAAATGCAAGAACTTGCTATGAGATAAAAGAATAAAAAATACTTCGAATTTTGCAAATGTGGAAATGCAAATAAGGGAAGAATAACTCGGAATCTCATTGTCATGCTCACATCAAATGTGACAATGTGGAAATACATTAACTCAGTAATGGGGAGAGAGAAACAATCCTATCCACACTTTGCATTCAACCAGTAAAATATAAAAAAGAAAAGAAAAACAATTTTTATTATCTTAATACTGAATATCAACATAAAGAGAATAAGAAAAAAAATTCAAAGATTTAACATGTAATCGGGCAAAAATATATTTTTTATATATTCATTAATATGAATATCTAAATTTAAAAAAAAATACAAAAAAAATCCTAAGAAAACATTTGGGAATCCTTGTCAGAGCTAAACGCTAAACCAATCAAAGTGAATGTGAAGCCATCGTTTTTATTAGAAGTCCAAAGCCATTCAAGGTATTTCCAATTTATTTGTGCTCCAAACAAGTGATTCAATTTGATCTTCTCAAATCATTTTTTTGACTTTGAAATTAGACTAACTTACATGTTTCAAACTAATATCACAATTCTCTCGAGAATAAAATGGAGTTGGAGTAATTTTGAAATTTGACATTTATCATTATTTATGATAATACAAAATCTATCATGGTTATGTATTTTTACCACCATTTAATTTATGTTCACACAAATTAATAATGTTAATTATAAGTTTATAAAAAAATATAATATTAATTTTAGATTTTTAAAGATTTAAAATGTCAAATTTTAAAAAATTATGATTGTTTTTTAAAATACAAAATGATATAAAATATCATAATGGTTTATACAATAATGTTATAATAAATATTGGTTATTATATATATATATATATATATATATATATATATATATATATATATATATATATATATATAT
>ML784248.1:492734-509781 GCA_009831015.1 Picea engelmannii | reverse complement strand
ATCTTTAAATTAAAAAAAGTTAAGATAGATCTTTTTAATAAGTCTTGATGTGCAATATATCTATGATTTAATAGATTGATGGATGTGATGGATCTCGATTAAGATTCATCCAATAAAGCATAGATTGATGATTGGGGTGGATCTAGGTTAGGATTCATCCAATAAAGCATACATGAGGCTTTATTTGCAAACATAAATGTTAATTTATGGTATGGGAAGTAAGATGAATAATGTATTAATATCACGATTCTATGACCGTGAAGCATTGTAGTTGTAATGATATCATGAGTGATAATACTCAAAAGAGTGGTATTTTCACATTTTGAGTCATAGTAACAATATTCTAATGTGAATACAAATACAAATATGATTTATCCGTAAACGATGGGCTTATAGCTTATTTGTTTCATCAACATAAATTCTTGAGAAATTTAAGATCTCCTTCAATTCTTTCAAGTGATTTCAAGACTAAGATGTCGACTATACTAATAACTCCTAGCACTCCTATGATCATCTTAATGTGCACAACTCCACCTAGAATTCAATTTGAATGGAAAGACTATGCATTTACCTTTAACTTATTCCCATTGGTCTCATTTCACCTAACCATGTGATTATGATCCAATAGTAACCCATTGGTCTCATGGCATGCCAAAAGTAATGCCATGCAATCTATGGTTTGCCTCGTAACCAATTGGGTAGAATTGGGCTTTGATCATGTCCTTGACCATTTCCCAATCAATCACTAGTGTCTCATTTTACAATGCTCTTCTCATTACATCACTCTCCCACCATGCCAAAGCATGGCCTTCAAGCTTAAACTAGGAAAATGTGATCCTTTGTTTCTCAATGACTTCATGCATGTTGAAGTACACCTCCATCTATTGTAGTCATTGGTTCAATTTGATGGCATTAACTTATTCTTCATATGGTATGATGTCCACCTTCACCTCTACACGGAAATGTGCATGCAATATGCTATGGTCTCATTCTCCCATGTCTATCTTTGTCTCGAGCTTTGACTTAGGTTCCTTATCCTTTTTCTTTGAATCTTCCGAGATAGGCTTGTGGTCTTTATGCCAAGTCTTTGTTGAGGGTGCTTCGTTGCCCTTCACTATTATAAATTGTGTTACCATCTATGTTATCATGTCAATGCTCTACTCTAGCTGATTGAACCTAAACTTATGATCTTCTTCTTCCTCTTCTTCATAATGACCCCTATCATAATTGGTCCTCTACTTCTCTGTAGGCATGGAAACAACTCTTTTCCAGTTCTTCGATAGTCACTACGAGTGTTTACCATACAAATTTCTACAAGTATATTGAAACTTAGGCTTTGATAACATATGATCAATAAATGGTAGGTTTCTAGCATGTCCATTTCACCAACATGAATTCTTAAGAAATTTAATATCTCCTTCAATTCTTGCAAGTGCTTTCAAGAATGAGATGTGGACTATATTGTTGAACTCTATGGGTATCTTGTACCTAGATTGTTCTATAATGAAATGTTTAGAAGAAGGAAAACTCAGCTTAATGGCTTGGACTCATTTGCTTCTATTAATCTATTTGTAATGGTGGTTATCCAATACTCCCAACACTCCTCCTATCATCTTACTACAAACAAATCCACTTAGAATTCAATTTTAATGGAAAAAATTTGTATTCAACTTTAAGTTATGCCCATTGATATTGTTTCCCATAATCATATGATTATGATCTAGTAGTAACTGAAGAGCAAATTATAAATGTGTTCATATATCTTCAGAATTAAATGCTAGAATGGGAATACAAGCAATTACAAATGTGTTTACATGTCTTCAAAATTGAAGATAAGAATAGGACACTAAACCATATGCCAACAACATGATAAAGGTGATGTTGCCTTATCCAAGGAAATTATCCATTGTTTGTTGGTGTGAGAGTTTATGCACATTTTTGTAGTTGGCTCACCCTTTCCATTGCCATATATCTCATCCACTTAACTGAAGATAGCCATCCACTCAGCCAACAACTCAAGACAACCATTATTCAACAACCAACTAGCATATAGGCTTGGAGAGAGAGAGAGGGGAGTACAACCCATATGGATGCATATGGCCTCAAGAAGATCGAATTGCGGTGTACGCATTCAATTTGGGAGCAAACTACATTGTACGGCCTCAAGAAAACAATTAGCAAAGTGCAAGATTGTCAATTGCTCAACAAACATTTATGTTTTCAAAAAATTAGGGACAATAATAGAAATTAGCTTAAAGAATATTATCTTAGCCATTGATATTAGATATCAGGGTGAATTGGATGGTGGGTAATTCAGAGCTATAGGTATTCCTCAATTACCAATGGAGAATGAAAACATGAAGGAAAACAACATAACTGTACCTAGAAATGAATTCTTACACGATTAAGATGAACTCATACAACAATTTAAATACAAAGAAACTTCCAATAACTCACATATAGTTATTAACACAACACATAGAGAAATTCATCACATCATTAACATAATATTTACCTTGGAAACCCAAATGGAAAAACTAGCATTTGATTGGCTTCAATGGGTCTCTTTATTTCTCGACAAATGTACATGATACAATATCATCTAGCTCATTAGTACATTCTTAGTTTTCACATGGGAATTTGAGCAACAATTCCTCTCAATCTCTGCCAAAGAACCCCTATTCCTTTGTAGTTCATGAATACATACGAGAATGGCTCAGCTAGGGTGTCAATCGGAAGGCCATGCAACCCCAACTCCTTAACTTCCCCCTAAGTCCAATGGCGGCTTCTCTTCTTTTGGATTTTCTCAATAACCACTTTGAGGAATAGTTTCTCATATTTTATTTTTTTAATACACACATTTTTCTTTTCTCATTTTTTTCAACTCTCTTTCTTTTCATTTTTGAATTTTCCCATGCTTACATCAATATTAGAAAGTTAATGCAAACGTGGACACTAGTCAGGATGGAATGGGGCCCTTCACAACATCAACCATGTCTCTTACCTCGTCTGTAATCTCAAACCTTGATTTTGCCAATCATTGTAGAACCTGAACCAATGGACCATCATGTTGTTATGTGGATCCAATTTAGATGAATGATTCAGTGATGTCAAAAACATTTAATGAAAAATGAGTAAATTTTATATCTTATAAATACAAATTGATTATTAATAGTAATAATAATAACTACTACAGGATGGCAAGTATCGGGGGAGGGGATCATACTTGATCTCGGAGTAATCTAAGAAAGCACATTCAAGTGGGGATTGGGTAGAGCTTCAAACAACCAAGCAGAGGCATTGGCATTATTCAAGGGGTTGAGGATTATCGATGAAAATCATATAAAAAAATGTTGTAATAAGGGACTTGTATTTAATTGTAAAGTTGATGTTAAGAGTATCCCTTCTAAGTGATAGAAATCTTATAAGGACTATCAAGAGAATTGGAAAATAAGTTGTCATGTTTGAGAGTGTTTAGTTCTTCCACGTCCTAAGGGAACTCAATCAAAAGGTAGATCATTTGGTCAACAAGGATTTTTCTTCTGGAATGTGGAAAACTAATAACAAAAAGTTAGGAGGTATTCTTCCCCATCCCTTAATCAACAATCCATATTTATGAAGTGCAATTGCATGATAGACAATTGACACGTTAATTCATATGGGAAGGTTCATTAGAATTTGCGGTGATCAAGAAGTAATCAACTCACAATATTCTCACACATTTGGAGATCAATGCAAGAGAAAACTCATCAATTTCTCTGGAGGTTGAGTTTTATTGCAAGTGGAATGATGACTTTCATTTTAGGATTAAAGTTTGGGGACTTTTGGTGGTTTCTAATTCTGTGGTTGTTGGTTTCATCTCATCTTGGTGGCTATATTTTTTTTTTCCTTAGAACACTCCTGGGAAAACCCATCAAGCACTTCCTCTCTTTTCAAGGATGGTACCCAGGGTAAACCAAATTTTATAGAAAATCGATGCTTTTTTTTATAATTTGCTCATTTAAGAGCTCAACATGTCACTTGCGAGAATTGAATATACATGGAAAAAAAGACCCCTCAACACAAACCACTCAAACTACACCCAATTAACATCTTGATGAATATATATATATATATATAATAAAACAATGAATCTCTTACACCTTCTCGTTGTAGGATTTCAAGGTTGATAGAGCTACAACCATAAAGTTGTGAGGAGGTGGTTAAAAGCTCCAAGTGATACAACATATACAATTTTCTTATAATATCATATAACCGACTATGAAAAAAATCATAAAACGACGATAATCGATTATAGAAAAACTATAAAATGATTGATATAACATATATAATTTTCTTATAACATTAAATAACCGATTATGAATTTTTTTTTATAAAAAGACGATAATCGATTATAGAAAAAACTATAGAAAGAATGGTATAACATATACAATTTTCTTATAACATCATATAACCGATTATGTTAAAAATTATAAAAAGACAATAATCGATTATAGAAAAAAATTATAAACAGATTGCTTCAAATATACAATGTCTTTAAAACATATTACTGTTATCTCTTAGCATTACGAAAACTGGAACGGGAATGTATATATCTTTTAGCAATACGAAGAAAAAAAATGTATATATCTCTTAGCATTACGAAAAATAGAACGGGAATGTATATATCTTTTTTAGTGTCTCTTAACATTTGAAGAAATGGCCTATGCAGGTTTCGAACCTGCGACCTTCGCGTTATTAGCACGACGCTCTAACCAACTGAGCTAATAGGCCCGTTGTTAATAGTTTCTTAATATTTACAATTTAACTATTTATAACTATATTTAATTCTTTCATGTTAATTTTCCGTTGCTTATTTTAAATCTCGTGCAAAAATTAAATGACAAGAAAACACAGAAAATTTACCATCGGCGAGAAGATATATTTAATTCTTTCATGTTAATTTTCCGTTGCTTATTTTAAATCCCGTGCAAAAATTAAATGACAAGAAAACACAGAAAATTTACCATCGACGAGAGGATGCCAAGGGATTCATTGGCCCTTCGAGATCAATTATCATCGATTGCGTCTATACCTTAATCCACGGAAGGTGGAAAACCAAAAGAGAATATATATATATATATATATATATATTTTCATTTAAGAGATTATATTATATATATATATATATTTTATTTGAAATTGTATTAAGACACATTTAAGAATCCCTCTAATAGTTGAACCAATCAAAGTGAGTGAGAAACCATTGTTTTTATCACAATTGCAAAGCCATTCAAGGTATTGAACTTACTATAAACATAACAGTGTTTTGCCTAAATCTATTTCATTTACAATTTATTTGTGCTCCAAACAAGTGGTTCAATGGGATCTTCTCGAATATTTTTTTTTGACTTTGATATCAAGTTAACTTACATGCTTCAAACTAATTTCACATTACAAAATTTATTGTATTGTAACAATTTTGAATTTTCACATTTATTATTTATTATTGTTTATAAAATATAAAATTTGTGGGGATTATAAAATTTTATGGTTTTTTGAGTAGGTTTAATGGTTAAGAATATGTGTTTCCTCCTAAGAGCTTCTAAGAGGTCACAAGTTCAAATTCATAAGGGGTAGAGTATGTACACCTTCATAAACTTTAGCAATCAAATCGTTGTTTGAAGGGGTTGACTATAGTATGAGACACCTATTTATTTGTGTTTGCCTTGTGTGATTTACGAAGTAAATAATTAAGACACCAAACTCAATGGTTGATATAGAGATTTAGAACTGAATTTTAATTGAAGGTTTACCCAACAAAATATGAAAGTTATAAAGTTGTAAATCTAAAAGGTATATACACTTTTGTAGACTTTAGTAGTCGGATCGTTGCGTGAAGGGGATCTCTTGTCCCATAAACAAGGGGATCTCATAAACCAATTTGGTATCTAGATTGGTCGTGACCTTAAAATTATTATTATTATTAAATTTTGATTGAATATGTTAAGAGTTCGAAGATAAAACCTTAACATGTTATCCAATCAAATTCACAATAAAATACTTTTAATTTTATATTACATAAAAATGGTTTTTAATCAAAATGTTAACTAATGAATATCATTAATGAAAAACATTATAATCAAAATGTTAACTACTATAGATCGTTGGTGAATGAGATGCACTATGTCTATCTAACAATAATAAGTACTCTGAAAGAGTGACCAATTTTCAATATCACTTCTAAATTTGCATCTAAAAACCTTATAAAAACAAAACTATGTAAGAAAAGAGTTTCATTATCTTAGAGATGTGGAATGGAAAGAGACATCCATAAAGAAACATCAATTTTGACATTTTTTTAATTAAAACAATGATCATTTGTATTAAAAGGAGGTTATAACTGCATCGTAAAACAAACTCATATAAAATAAAATTGGAATCTCTGATATCAAAGTTTCAAACAGATCAAAAATTTCAAAATGACTACCAATTATCTAAGAAATTATTACAGTTCTGGTAACATAATTGAAAATCCTACTAGTGTATAACCTAATAAACTGGACTAGAAACATAGAAAAACCTAAGCTTCAAAGAAATTGTGCCCTCTAAGGGATTCTTGCTTGATATCTACATGAAAGGTGAGTTCTAGGGGTTGCAATTTCATTTCTCATGTCTTCATGCACTTATTGGATTGTTTCTTTATCCTTAATTATTGCTCTGGCAATTCCAATAAAAATCTTGGAAGAGAAACTAGAGAGTGAGAGTCCATGGCAAGACCTAGAACCAATTCATGTAGCATGTTGAAATCTACTTCCATTTTTTTGATGCGTTGACTTTGACAAGTCCCCACTACTCATAATTCATCATTTTAGACCTTTCAGAGTCAATTCAAGATGTCATCTTGCAACTATAATGGGAGAAATCCTCTTGAAGGTCCTCGATTTTCCAAACACTCCTCCTCTGAACCTCACACATATAAGATATTTCACGAGGGATGCAACATCTTGAATGTAAGTGTTCCTCCATGCTTTTCAAAGACTTAGAGAAGAGCCCAATTTTGAAACCAACATAAGTACTAGGAGAGATCCAAGCTAAGAACATCCAAAAGAAAAGGAAACCAGAAAACCAAAAGCCAAAAATAGAGCCCCAAATCTCTTGAATGTCATGTTGAAACTAGACTGCAATGCCTTTTGAAAAATGAAGAATGGGACAAACGAAATTGACTCTAAAGAGTTATATCTACCCTCCATATGCACTTGCAAAGACCAAAATCCACATGAAATAAAATCCCACATTCAATATAGAGCTCCATCTTTTCACGATTAATGATCAATCCTCCACCTCACATCTAAGAAGTGTAAGTGAGGTACAAAGAGGAAAGCTATGGTTAATGCCTCTCTCAACAACCAAGATATGGCATGCCACTTGTCCTTAATCTTGAATGGCCAACAACTCCTAGTTTGGTCATCTCGCTTCCATGGCAAGCATGTTAAGAAATGAACCTGCCATTTAAAGTTAACATTCCAACGTTCAAAGAGACATCCTCATTTTCCTTAGTATCTACTAAGTGGTTGAAAGCTCTCTGCATGTAGAAGAATTCTATAGTCTCAAAACTCCTCACCACCCCTTGAACTCCTTGAACCGAGTCTAGAGAAGCTTGTATTCTGAGAGATAAAATGATTTTTTTGCATTTGTCGAATTATAATTGATAAGTTTCCAATTTCAATTATATATTTTTATTTCTTTTGAGTTGAGAATATTCAACCACTAATATAATGTTAATACTTATAACTGATTGTTGTTAGATTCCCCTAACCCTTAAGCAAAACTTAATTCACTTTTTCCTTTAAGTTGTAAAACAACCCCACGCATATGCCCCTTTAATCAATTTTGACATTATAGAGTGAAAAAAAGGCAAGATCAATGTTGACATTTAGATATGAACTAGGTGCTAGAATAAAAATAAGGAACAATATTATTTTAAAGAAAATGGATAACTTAAAGAAATACAAAGTGGCATTAAGAAGGAAAAGACAATCTTGATGATGATGATGATGATTAACATCCACTAAGACTAAATTGGTCTATCAGACCTTAAGAGAATAAGTGATTACTTGTGATTCTTTAGAATTTTGTTTTTGTGCTCGAAAAGCATTATGAGAAGCTTTCCAAGATCACCATACTTTTGTTGACTTAAGAAGTTAGGAAGGTTGGTAGTGTGACAAATATTTTGAAAATGAGATCTAATATGGGTATAAGTTGGACAATCTAAGAGAAAGTGATTTTCATCTTCAACATTATTAGTGTCATAAAGGTGACACACTCTTTCATCCCATGGCATTTTAGGAATTGACCAATGCCCAGTTTCACTATGGAGCTCGTGAGAATTTGTTATTATCTTAGCAATGCTTATTTTTTTCTTTACACTTGGCAAAACATATAGATAATTTTGATCTTCTAGATTAGGGTTGATTACATCTTTATAATACCTTAATTTTCTTTTTTCCTCTAACTCTTTATCACACCACATTTTCTCCTTAAGTTTTGATTTGACGTTTTTTTTAATAGTATCTTTATTCTGCAAAATGGTCTCTTCCATGATTCCCCAATAGTTTAGCCAAGACTGGGCATCTTTATGCCATCCTCGATTGAGTCGATGGTGGTTATGACTCGATTTTGAAGCAATTTTAGGAAGCCTCTTGTCTTCCATGTTGTTTAATTTGTTCTTATACATTAGGTATCTAGTCATAGCCATGCTCTCAATGGGGGAGAGGCTTGTTTCTAAGAGGAGGATGGGATAGGGCATATTTCCTTTAATTTTGAGATTATAGGTTATAAAATTCTTTTGTGTTTGCTCTATCTTTCTCCAAGATTCACAAGAAATACTACAGCCCCAGACTTCATATCCATAAAAAATAACAGGTATAACAAGAGTCTCAAAGAGGAGTTTCTTCTTATCCCAACTCCAAAGATCAACTAATTTACAATTGTTTTCAAGCCCATAATAAACTTTACATCCTCCAATAATCATTTTCTCAATGCTATAATTCCAATTGAGCTTGTGGTAAATATCAATTCCAATATATTTGTATGAAATCACTAGTCACGGAGTATGATAGAGTTGCAACCCTTTATAAAATCCCAAAATATTTGCAAGAAACTCTACCCACCTATAAAATAAAGGTGTACTTTTCACACAATTGAATTGCAAATGGTGTTTATTGAGTGATAAGCGTTCTTTAATTATGATAATCGTTGAACATGCAAAGTCCTTGGATGAGTCCTTATACTTTGGAAATAAAATAAAATTGAATGATAAATTATGTTTATCGATAATAACATTGAGTTTCGGATGAGGCCAAATGCCTCACTTATATATCATTTTTTAGATAGGTAATGGATTTAATTAGTTTGGTAAACATTATTTTTTAAATGTGTTGATTTTTTTAACAATTTTAATTTTTAGTGTGATTGGTGGTATATGCATAAATTTTTTTAGTGTGATTGGTGGTATATGCATATTAATAATTTAAAATTATATTAGGTGTTAATAGTAAAATAAATTGTATTATTAATGATTCCGTAAATAGATTAGGTAAAAATGTGTTTTGAGTATTATGTAATAAAATTTAAGATTATTTTTTTAACATTTATATTAAATGATTTATTTTCAAAAATATATCTATTTTTTATTATTAATAAAATAAATTATATTAATATAATAAATAATAATGTGATGATGATGATTAACATTTATAGAGATTAAAATTGGTTGATCGGACTTTAAGAAGAGTAAGAGATTACTTGATATCTTTAAAATGTTATTTTGATGCTTGAAAAGCATTAAAAGAAGCGTTCAAGTTTTGATGACTTAGAAGGTTATGAAGGTTGGCATTGTGACAAATATTTTGAAATTGGGATCTAATTTGAGTATATGTCAGGCATTATAGGAGAAAGTATTTTTCATCTTCAACCCTCTTGGTGTCACAAAGGTGAGAGATTATTTCTTGCCATGGTGTTTTGGGGATTTCTCAATGCATAGTTTCACTATGCAGCTAATGAGAATTAGTTCTTAGTTTAGCAATATTGATTCTCTTATTTACGCTAGTCAAAACATAGAGATACTTTTGATCTTCAAGGTTAGGGTTAACCACCTCCTTATAATATCTTAATTTTCTTTTATCCTCTAATTCTTTATCACACCATAGATTCTTCTTAAATTTAGCTTGTACAATATTTTTAATATCATAGGTATTCTACATAATAACTTCTTCTTTTATTCCTCAATTATTTAGTTAAGACTTGGCATCATTATGTCATCCCCGCTTGAGCCATTGGTGATTTTGGCTAGAGGTTGAAGCAATTTTGGGGAGCCTCTTGTCATCCATGTTGTTTATCTTGTTCTTGTACATTAAGTACATAATCATAGATGTGCTCTCAATGGGGGAAAAGCTCGCTTCGGTGAGGAGGATATGATAGGTTGTATTGCCCTTAATTTTGAGATTATAAGTTATAAAATTCTCTTGGATTTGTTCTATGTTTCTCCAGGATTCTCGAGAGATACTGCATCCCCAAACTTCACATCCATAAAAGATAGCAGTAGTGACAAGAGTCTCAAAGAGGATCTTTTTCTTATCCCATAACCAAAGGTTTTCTAAATTACAATTATTTTCAAGTCCATAATAAGCTTCCCACTCTCCATTCATCATTTTCTCAATGTTATAGTTCCAATTGAACTTGTAATGAATATTAATTCCAAAATACTTATACAAAAACACTTCCTCTAAAATATTAGTAGTATATACAAAATTAGTGTAGATAATCTAGTTAAATTTAATAATCACAAATAATTAATTAATTAAATATATTCAAAATTTATAATTACTTTAAAAGAATAACAAATAATTGACCAAATTAGAAATCAATCATTAGATCATCTACTTGTTTATCAAAAAAAATGCAAAAGAATTATATTTTCAATGATGTTATTAATATTAATAGAAGATTTAAACTCTCTTTTAAAATGCGAGAATACAAATCTTAAATAAATTTGTATAACAAAACGTTTTTAATATTTTTTGCAATCTTGTAATTTAATTAATCTTTAATATAATAAAGTATATTTAATTAATTTTGTTTTAATAAACCAAATTGTATAAAAATATGGATAATCTTGTAATTTAATTAATTTTTAATATAATAAAGTATATTTAATTAATTTTGTTTTAATAGTTTTAGTAAACCAAATTGTATAAAAATATGGATTTGAAGGATAATTGAGTTAAGTTCATGATGCTATAGGTACTTCCAGCCCATCTTTCGTCTTTATGCAGATTTAGGAGTATAAGAAATCAACATGGTAAAAAAAATTTGAAAATTTTTCATTGACAACTTTCCTATATTAAAAATTCAAATCTACATTTTTCCTAACTATCTATTAAACTAAACTCCCAAAACATATGTTAAGTTTTATTTATATGTTGCTTGCATGCAAGATTAACTACTTACGCCTAATCCACCCATATTGTAATCTTGTTTGAGAGGAACACAGTTTTCTAAACCAATTTCAAATGAGGTACAATTTTGCAAACAATGACATGTTTTTATGGATCCCACTCTAACTCATAGAGGAATGAAGCCATTTACACTCAAATTTAAATATTTTCATAGTAAAAGACGGACAAATATTTTTTTAAATTTAAATCATTCATATATAGAATGGGTATATTTTGTATTAGAAAGTTGTTGTAGTTGTGTTGTTCAACATAATAATATAAAAATATGTAATTTGTCAAAAAAAATCCTAAAACTTGTTCAAATTATGGAGTTTATTATCTAAAAAATATAACAATTATTTGCTAAAGAATTTGAAAAGATAATACGCGTATAAATTCTATAAAAAATTACACCTAAAATTAAGCAAAATTTGCAAAGCATTAAACACTAGCAAAAATTACACCTAAAATTAAGCAAAATTTGCAAAGCATTAAACACTAGCACTGAATATAAACATAATGGTTGTAAGTTTCCTCTTGGTTCTTTGCGATGACTTGAAAGTTTTGGTCTATTCCTAACATTTCCACATCTTCATGTTGTTGTTATATAATCTCGTCTTCCTTGACCTCCTCAACTACTAACCCAATAGACAATCTAGCATTTGAAGCAGTCGAAGTGGGACTTCTAACCATATTCAAAATCATTTGTCAAAGAGAAACACACTTGCCTTGAAGGGATTCTATTTGCCTCTTTTAACTATGCAAGGTTTCCAAGATGAATGCATATTTATTATTTCTATTTTCTTCCTAAGAATGCATACTACCAATAATAGAGAAAATCAAATTCTTATTATATGTAATAAAATCTTCTTGTCTCCTTAGAACTTTGTGAATATTAGTGGTTTCAAACAATGGGCATCTCCCCGAATGCAAGTGGTCCATTATGTAGGCACTACATAACTCCTACAAAATCCCCCTGCCACTTCCCACTGATTCCACTAACAAACTACCATAACTATTAACCGAACAATTTTCTAACATTCCCTCAAACAATTGAAAACAAAGCAAGATACTCTCAATTTAAGAGTTTGCTCCGCTAACCGTTTTATTCAACATAGAGAGAGAGGTGCACAAGAGTCTTCAGAGAATTAGAAATTGAGCCACAATTCCAAGCCATCCATACCATACCAGGAAGCACCAACACCAGAACCAATATGCCACCAAACAGGACCTCCAAGTGAAACAAAATCCTGTGGGAATGAACAAGAACTCTTCTCAAGACCAAAGAAAAACCCCCAATTCGAGTCGAGATGGAGCAAAGCAATATTCCATGAATACTCCCCAACTTACATACCTAAATCCAAATCCATTATCCCACCTACAAAAATACCCAAGTTCAAGTGTAATCGATGAAGTTATTCATTTATTAAACATCAAGTGTGAGGGTATGATGAAACTCAAATATATATTATAAGCATAATAAGCATAGACCTATTCTTTTTTCTGTTCTTTTTTAATAGAAATGATTGTATATGTATTAGCAAAGTGCTACAACTTCACTAGTCAACAATCTAATATGTTATTTTTTTCAAAATAGCTAATCCAAGTTTATACTTGAGCAAAAATGTCTCCCTCCTATAGAATGATTCATTGGCTATAGCAGAGTGTTAGTTCAAAATGAAAATAGATGTATATATTCTTACATAATCTCCTAATAACAAACATACTTTGGAAAACATAATTAAACAAGTTTTAAAAAGTTTGAGCTATGTGTCTACATTATGATGATTTGTTTTATCCATGCTTGTTCCTAAGTGATATTGTTGCATCGTATCGGTCTCCTTCTCCATGATTGATCCCACAGACAAATACTCCCTAGCTTGCACCATACCTTGGTAATTCAACAGCTCCAAGATAGTATGTTTGAGAAAGATGTTCTCTTACTTCAATTCCTGGATCATATTACCTTGATAATTCATTGTTTCCATGATTATGGTTGCCTCTCTGTCTCATGTCTCTTCCTGCATTATGATCTGGGAGTTCATGCTAGCAATGGAAATTTCGGAATCCACAATCCTCGTTTCCTGAATTCTGAATTGTTTCTTGACCTCTTGAAATTCACAACAAATGCACTTCTCTGCATGTTTATGTCATCACCACATGATTATTGCCACCAAAGTAGTAGCAAAATATCCTTGTTCCACAAACAATGATTTGCATCCTAGCATGTGTCTAAAACTAGACCCCATCGTTCCCTATCAACAAGTGAGAAGTTGAATCCTAATTCGCCTCCACATTGCCAACAATGACCCCGAGCCAAGTCAAATCTCCTTTCTCCCATCGAAACTACCATCGAATTTCACCAAAACAAAGCTTAATGAAGAGGCACTCAACAACCCAATAACTCCAAGAATTGAATTGCACCACAAATACAGTGACCTAAATTGTTCCTACCTCTGGATGATTATATCCTTCGAAAGTCATCGCGGCACAAAGTCTAACATGGGGGGAAATATCCCACCTCCTTCAAAGATTAAGCAAAGGGACGATTGATTAAACCTCCCTCACTTCATCTTAATACATGAAGTGTTATGTGCCATGTGAGATATAGGTGATGAGGCATGCGAGGTGATGCCTCCAACAATTGACACGCTAACCAACAATGATTCATTAATACTTCCATATCCAAAAAATGTGATGAGGGGATCCCAACAAAAATATTATTTTCCTTGCACTAAAATTTAAGGTAATAAATTTCACCCAACTCCCTCATTGTTTCGTACAACTTCCCTATTTGAGACCATAAGCCTCTTTAACCAATGTATCTGATTTTCCATTCAAGTTTCTTAGGACGTGATAATATTCCGCCTCCTCTTTCATTATTCTTTGAATGATTTTTGAAAATTGCTTTGACTTTCCCTAAACCTTTTCCTTGGTGCTTTGATAATTAGCTTGGAATCTCTTATCACTCTTATTTTCCTAAACAAATTGGCATCAATTAATCTAAAACCCATGAATAAAGCCAAGACATTGTTAGTTGCTCGACTTAAACCCATGCATATGTATTTCTTTCATTTCCTTTGTTAGTTGCTCGACTTAAACCCATGCATATGTATTTCTTTCATTTCCTTTGGGATTATATATGATCCCTCGTTGGTGCCACCCCAATAAACATAGACTTATTCTTAACCTAAAAAATGTTAAATGTTTCAAAATGTTGTTATCAAATTCTCATTTCATTTTGTCAAATTTTTAATATTTAAATAAAAAATAGATACAAAATCAATAAAAAACATTCATTTCTTCAAAGAGAGAATAAATTAAATTATATATATAAACCCTTGTAGGTAAGGGGAACACGGGAAAGAAAGGGAATTCAAACATTCAGCATATGTAATGCATCAAAGATATAAAAATATTTTTTTAAACCTAGGGCTAGCTGGGCACTAATTATGTGACCAGAAAAAGACACGGCTTCAAAAATTATTAACGTTGCTCCTCCAAAATCTCCATTTAAAAGAAGCGCGTGGAACGGACAATGAAAAAGAGTCCCCGTGTTATCAACATATATGAAAAGAAGGATAATGCAATATATCTTGTGGCTGTAGTTTAGTGGTGAGAATTCCACGTTGTGGCCGTGGAGACCTGGGCTCGAATCCCAGCAGCCACAGTTTCCTTTCTCTTTTGTTTGTCTTAAGAGCTAAAAATATTCTTGACTATTAAGAAACGTTTCTTTTATTAAAAGAATGGTTGCTAACTAAAGTCTTTGTTTGTCTTAAGAGCTAAAAATATTCTTAACTATTAAGAAACGTTTCTTTTATTAAAATAATGGTTGCTAACTAAAGTCTAAAAATATTCTTAACTATTAAGAAACGTTTCTTTTATTAAAAGAATGGTTGCTAACTAAAGTCTTAAGAAACGTTTCTTTTATTAAAAGAATGGTTGCTAACTAAAGTCTTAAGAAACGTTTCTTTTATTAAAAGAATGGTTGCTAACTAAAGTCTTTGTTTGTCTTAAGAGCTAAAAATATTCTTAACTATTAAGAAACGTTTCTTTTATTAAAAGAATGGTTGCTAACTAAAGTCAATAAAGAAAGTACAATTATTCTTATTCTTAACTATTAAGAACGTTTTTTATTTAGAAGAATGGTGCTAACTAAAGTCAATAAAAAAGTACAATTATTTTTAACTATTAAGAACGTTTCTTTTATTAAAAGAATGGTTGCTAACTAAAGTCAATAAAGAAAGTATAATTATTTTTAACTATTAAGAACGTTTATTTTATTAGAAGAATGGTTGCAAACTAAAATGTTTCTTTTATTAAAAGAATGGTTGCAAACTAAAATCAATAAAGAAAGTACAATTATTCTTATTCTTAAATATTAAGAGCGTTTCTTTTATTAGAAGAATAGTTGCTAACTAAAGTCAATAAAGAAAGTACAATTATTTTTAACTAATAAGAACGTTTATTTAATTAGAAGAATGGTTACTAACTAAAGTTAATAAAGAAAGTATACATGGTTATAAAATGAAATTGAAATAATGAATAGTTGTAATTGAAGTCTATGAAAGCACATATTATTATAAAATGAAATAAAAATTATAAATAATTTTAGAGGTTAAATTTGACTATTTAGAACGTTTCTTTTATTAGAAAAATGGTTGCTAACTAAAGTTAATAAAGAAAGTAAAGATGGTTATAAAATAAAATTAACTCGGCGTGGCAAATGTTACATTCTCTAATCACAGCTTTTGTCATCCTCTCTTCAACTTCCCTACGAAGAGGAGTCTCATATTTTTCCTCAATCTCTTCACAGCGTAATGGTAAGTGACTCGGCTTCTTACATTTGATACAGGAAGCCTTTAAACATTTAGGGTTTGGACAGTCCAAAACTTGTACACACTTGTCTATTTCATATGGAATGTTACAGAATGGGCAATAAACCAGGTCTTCAATTTTCGCCTCAATGATAGCTTGTCGGGCTTGACGATCTTCATATCTTTCAATAACATCATTTGGAAGAGCTCTCCTAATCTCTAGCAAAGGAATCGTCTCGTTGCAATAATCAACCATAGCTATGCAAGATAGAGACTCGTGTGCTTTGCGATCTCCATAAATGATTTTTTCTATCCTCATCGTTATACATTTGAAACAAATCCGATGCTTCTCTGGTCCTCCTTTTAACTCCTGAAGGTCCATCGTCTGACGAATCCAAAGTTACCACCATTCCATCGGTAGAATTAGGGGCATAGTCTGAAGAAGAAGAACTCGTGGCCATATTTCCCAAACTCAATGAAGATTTCTTGAATAATTTGCTTGAAATTCCACCGGGCCCGTTCAGTCGGATTAGTAAAAGTGATAAGATGGTGGGAGTGGACGATGGCTCTGCAAATCCCCTTTGGTGGCTAACCAAAACCCATGAATACTAGCTTGCTAAGTTACCCCATCAATCACCCCAACAATGGTCAAGTGGATTAGTGTAAGATCCAAGCAGTCATCCGAAATGAAAGGAACCTAATGCATATATAAGAAGATTATAACAATCAAATATGACACATACCATGATACCT
>ML784248.1:451427-492684 GCA_009831015.1 Picea engelmannii | reverse complement strand
TCTTCCTTGACCTCCTCAACTACTAACCCAATAGACAATCTAGCATTTGAAGTAGTCGAAGTGGGACTTCTAACCATATTCAAAATCATTTATCAAAAAGAAACACACTTGCCTTGAAGGGATTCTATTTGCCTCTTTTAAGTATGCAAGGTTTCCAAGATGAAGGCATATTTATTATTTCTATTTTCTTCCTAGGAATGCATACTACCAATAATAGAGAAAATCGAATTCTGATTATATGTAATAAAATCTTCTTGTCTCCTTAGAACTTTGTGAATATTAGTGGTTTCAAACAATGGGCATCTCCCTGAATGCAAGTGGTCCATTATGTAGGCACTACATATCTCCTACAAAATCCCCCTACAATTTCCCACTGATTCCACTAACAAACTACCATAACTATTAACCGAACAAATTTCTAACATTCCCTCAAACAATTGAAAACAAAGCAAGATACTCTCAATTTAAGAGTTTGTTCCGCTAACTGTTTTATTCAACATAGAGAGAGAGGTGCACAAGAGTCTTCAGGAGAATTAGAAATTGAGCCACAATTCCAAGCCATCCATACCATACCAGGAAGCACCAACACCAGAACCAATATGCCACCAAACATGACCTCCAAGTGAAACAAAATCCTGTGGGAATGAACAAGAACTCTTCTCAAGACCAAAGAAAAATCCCCAATTCGAGTCGAGATGGAGCAAAGCAATATTCCACGAATACTCCCCAACTTGCATACCTAAATCCAAATCCATTATCCCACCTACAAAAATACCCAAGTCCAAGTGTAATCGATGAACTTATTCATATATTAAACATCAAGTGTGAGGGTATGATGAAACTCAAATATATATTATAAGCATAATAAGCATAGACCTATTCTTTTTTCTTTTATTTTTTAATAGAAATGATTGTATATGTATTAGCAAAGTGCTACAACTTCACTAGTCAACAATCTAATATGTTATTTTTTTCAAAATAGCTAATCCAAGTTTATACTTGAGCAAAAATGTCTCCCTCCTACAGAATGATTCATTGGCTATAGCAAAGTGTTAGTTCAAAATGAAAATAGATGTATATATTCTTACATAATCTCCTAATAACGAACATACTTTGGAAAACATAATTAAACAAGTTTTAAAAAGTTTGAGCTATGTGTCTACATTATGATGATTTGTTTTATCCATGCTTGTTCCTAAGTGATATTGTTGCATCGTATCGGTCTCCTCCATGATTGATCCCACAGACAAATACTCCCTAGCTTGCACCATACCTTGGTAATTCAGTAGCTCAAAGATAGTATGTTTGAGAAAGATGTTCTCTTACTTCAATTCTTGGATCATATTACTCTGATAATTCATTGTTTCCATGATTATGGTTGCCTCTCTGTCTCATGTCTCTTCTTGCATTCTGACCTGAGAGTTCATGCTAGCAATGGAAATTTCAGAATCCACAATCCTCGTTTCCTGAATTCTCAATTGCTACTTGACCTCTTGAAATTCACAACAGACACACTTCTCTGCATGTTTATGACATCACCACATGATTTTTTCCACCAAAGTAGCAGCAAAATATCCTTGTTCCACAAACAATGATTTGCATCCTAGCATGTGTCTAAAATTAGACCCCATCGTTCCCTACCAACAAGTGAGAAGTTGAACCCTGATTCACCTCCTCATTGCCAACAACGACCCCGGGCCAAGTCAAATCTCCTTTCTCCCAGCGAAACTACCATCGAATTTCACCAAAACAAAGCTTAATGAAGAGGCACTCAACAACCCGATAACTCCAAGAATTGAATTGCACCACAAATACAGTGACCTAAATTGTTCCTACCTCTGAATGATTATATCCTTCGGATGTCATCACAACACCAAGTCTAACATGGGGGGAAAGATCCCACCTCCTTCAGAGATTAAGCAAAGGGAGAATTGATTAAACCTCCCTCACTTCATCTTAATACATGAAGTGTTATGTGCCATGTGGGATATAGGTGATGAGGCATGCGAGGTGATGCCTCCAACAATTGACACACTAACCAACAATGATTCATTAATACCTCCATATCCAAAAAATGTGATGAGGGGATCCCAACAAAAAAATTATTTTCCTTGCACTAAAATTAAGGTAATAAATTTCACCCAACTCCTTGATTGTTTTGTACAACTTCCCTATTTGAGACCACAAGCCTCTTTAGCCAATATATTTGATTTTCCATTCAAGTTTCTTAAGATGTGATAATATTCCACCTCCTCAAATCTTACCTCCTCTTTTATTATTCTTTAAATGGTTTTTAAAAGTTGCTTTGACTTTCCTTGGACCTTTTCCTTACTGCTTTGATAATTAGCTTGGAATCTTTTATCACTCTTATTTTCCTAAACAAATTGGCATCAATTAATGTAAAACCCATGAATAAAGCCAAGACATTGTTAGTTGCTCGACTTAAACCCATGCATATGTATTTCTTTCATTTCCTTTGGGATCGTATATGATCCCTCGTTGGTGCCACCCCAATAAACATAGACTTATTCTTAACCTAAAAAATGTTAAATGTTTCAAAATGTTGTTATCAAATTCTCATTTCATTTTGTCAAATTTTTAATATTTAAATAAAAAATAGATACAAAATCAATAAAAAACATTCATTTCTTCAAAGAGAGAATAAATTAAATTATATATATAAACCCTTGTAGGTAAGGGGAACACGGGAAAGAAAGGGAATTCAAACATTCAGCATATGTAATGCATCAAAGATATAAAAATATTTTTTTAAACCTAGGGCTAGCTGGGCACCAATTATGTGGCCAGAAAAAGACACGGCTTCAAAAATTATTAACGTTGCTCCTCCAAAATCTCCATTTAAAAGAAGCGCGCGGAACGGACAATGAAAAAGAGTCCCCGCGTTAATAACATATATGAAAAAGAAGGGCAGTGAAAGATACCTTGTGGCTGTAGTTTAGTGGTGAGAATTCAACGTTGTGGCCGTGGAGACCTGATCTCGAATCCCAGCACCCACAATTTCCAAATTTTTTGTTCGTCTTACGAGCTAAAAATATTCTTAACTATTAAGAACGTTTCTTTTATTAGAAGAATGGTTGCTAACTAAATTCAATAAAGAAAGTACAATTATTCTTAACTATTAAGATTTTTATTAGAAGAATGGTTGTTAACTAAAGTCAATAAAGAAAGTACAATTATTTTTAACTATTAAGAACGTTTAAGAAGAATGGTTGTTAACTAAAGTTAATAAAGAAAGTACAATTATTTTTAACTATTAAGAACGTTTTTCTTAATTAGAAGAATGGTTGCTAGCTAAAGTTAATAAAAAAATTATAAAATGAAATTAAAATAATGAATAGTTGTAATTGAAGTCTATGAAAACACATATTATTAAGAACAAGTACAATTATTTTTAACTATTAAGAACGTTTCTTTTATTAGAAGAATGAACGTTTCTTTTATTAGAAGAATGGTTGTTAACTAAAGTCAATAAAGAAAGTACAATTATTTTAAACTATTAAGAACGTTTTTTTTATTAGAAGAATGGTTGTTAGCTAAAGTTAATAAAAAAAGTATGTTAATAAAAAAAGTATACATGGTTATAAAATGAAATTGAAATAATGAATAGTTGTAATTGAAGTCTATGAAAACACATATTATTAAGAACGTTTCTTTTATTAGAAGAATGGTTGTTAACTAAAGTCAATAAAGAAAGTACAATTATTTTTAACTATTAAGAACATTTTTTTATTAGAAGAATGGTTGCTAGCTAAAGTTAACAAAGAAAGTATATAAAATGAAATTGAAATAATGAATAGTTGTAATTGAAGTCTATGAAAAAGCCCGGGATGGGGTGACACGACACACCGAGTCAGTGACATATGGACACACACTAAGAGCTGATTTAAGTGCTGGTTTAATTGCGGATGGCAGCCACCCACACATTAGCATTAACAATGGGGGCCGACCATCGCAGGGATCATACGACGACGAGGCTCCCTCGCGCAACCATTTACTCCTCTCGCGAGTTCAGACCGGTCATGGATTTGGAAGGACAGATTTCAATGGAGCCTAGTTATGAGTTTTATTATGAGCCAGGACAGAGCGAGTTTGCTATGTCATTCGCTCGACCATTCACCATTTCCTCTATGCACTTTGGTGAGGCCTTCCAGGGCTCTTTGTTCTCGGGGAAAACCCGTCTGAGACGGTTTGTTCGGGATTTGCACTTGCTGCTGTTCTCGTTCGGGACTTTCAGTCTTGAGCTGTTTTTTCTTGGTACCTGCATTCACTACCCAGTTTCAATGGTTCGAGAGCGTGCCAGGTCTCGTCGGGGCTCGACCTGGGACGCTCACAGGGCACAACGTCGCAGGAAGAAGCAACTGGAATGTGCTCTCTCTTTGGCGTCCTCAATTCTTCGTAAAAAAGCATGAGAAGAGCGGCGAAGGCTGCTCGACACCATTGTTGAGCAGAAGGCTGGTTGCAACAGGGAAGGTCTGATTTCTAAATTGAGTAATGTGAGGGATGCTGAGCCCGAGGTCGCGCTGCCCACTTGCATAGTGGAGGAGGACCCGTCCATTGGAGACTTTCCATGCATTGAGGCGCCCCGAGACATGGAGAGCTCCGTTCGCGCTTTGATTAGAGAAGATGACGTCCCAGGCTGTATCATTGAAGAAACTCCCTGGCCGGGCGACTTGCCATCGTTTCACGCTGAGAAGACTACGGACAATGAGGTTAGCGCGGAGCAGAGAAAGGTAGCGGCTGACTTGGATGAGGAATTGGATTCGGGGACTGCTCCCCGCAGCGGCTCGGGTGGTGGAATGCATGGTTTTCTTCTTAGCGACGAACACCTGGCCTTGGTCTTCGAGCTACGTAGCCACCTGGCGGACATGGAACTCAGGACACTCCTCATGAGCCAGCGTTTAGACATTCTCCTCGGCACGTTCTCTGGAGCTCCAGCTTAGCATAAGTGTCCCCTGTGCGCGCAGGAGTTTGCTATTCCAACGAGGTACACTTGGCAGGCGGGTGAAGGTGACGACGCAACAGGTGATTAGGTTTTACTGTTTCCTGGCTTTTGTTTACTGCTTTTCTGTTTCATGCACTCTTGGACCATTAGCACCTGTCCTGGTTTCCTTCGGGCAAGACAGGGGCTTCTCAACTATATGTATTATTGCTAAAACTGCTATCAGCCCCTCAGTTATACTGGTTTCCGGTTACCGGCAGTATTTTTGGTGGTTTTTAGCCATGACTCTGTATTTTTGTCTAAGTTCTGTGCTTATCTAATATAGAAGGTACTACCCTCTTTTTTATTTTAAAATAACAATAAAAATTGAAGTCTATGAAAACACATATTATTATAAAATGAAATAGAAATTATAAATGATTTTAGAGGTTAAATTTGACCATTTAGAACATTTTTTTATTAGAAAAATGGTTGTTAACTAAAGTTAATAAAAAAAGTACATATGGTTATAAAATAAAATTGAAATAATGAATAGTTGTAATTGAAGTTCATGAAAGCACATATTATTATAAAATGAAATAGAAATCATAAATAATTTTAGGGGTTAAATTTGGCTATTAAGAACGTTTATTTTATGAGAAGAATGATTACTAACTAAAGTCAATAAAGAAAGTACATATGACTATAAAATGAAATTGAAATAATGAATAGTTGTAATTGAAGTCTATGAAAGCACATATTATTATAAAATGAAATAGAAATCATAGATGATTTTAGGGGTTAAAATTGGCCAATGGGCTAAATTTCTATGGTTTTTAAAAAAAATGATTCCCCAATTTCTAGTTTTTCTAAAATCAATAAAGAAAGTACAGATGGTTATAAAATGAAATTGAAATAATGAATAGTTGTAATTGAAGTTCATGAAATCACATATTATTATAAAATGAAATAGAAATCATAGGGTTAAATTTGGCAAATTGGCTAAATTTCTGTGGTTTTTTCAAAAAAATGATTCGCCAATTTCTAGTTTTTCTAAAATCGATTGGCCCAAATTCCATAGAATAAAATTATTTTACCTTAAAAACCGCCAAAATTTTACATATAGTATATTAAATACTTAGAAATTTGAATATTTTTACAAAAGTATGGCCAAACATTTTACATTTTTCATATTAAAAACTAATAATATTAGGCCATGTTTCTACATTTTAATATAAATTTCCATCCTTAAAATCATCCCTGATCGAAATACTAAATAAACTCCACACTAAGTAGTGTACCATCAATGCTCAATGATAATTATGTGAAACTTTAATTCCATATTTTAAATCAAAATAAATATTCTAGTTTCAATTCCCATAACTTGATTTTTCCAAAAAATTATATAAAGCCCAAGTCTAATTCCATTTGGAATCAAGGTTAGAAAACAATCCTACAATGAAATGTACGGGATTAAAAGGCAACCACTCTTTTAATTTCAAACTCAATGTGACCAGACTAAAAGAGGAGAATGAAATTATTTGGTTAAAAAATAAAGCTACGATAAATTACACAGCGAAGTTGGACTATGAGATGAAGATAAAAGACAATGATGTGGGGTAAAAGAGATGGTGGTGAAATATATTATGCAAGTTCAAAAATCCTCAAAAATTGGGAAATTAAATTTATGTGGCTAGCTCTTAGCTGATTCAAATAGAATGGGCTAAAAAAATTTACAATCTAGAAAATATATTATCGGTCTTGTTTATGGATGGAAAAATGGAGATAAGATTTAATTTGATTATGTCTACTTTCATCATATTTATTAGAGAATTGAACAAAATAGTTGATATGCTTTTTAAAAAAACATTATTACTACAAGTAGGGATGTTAGAGTCAATTGGGTGTAGCTCGAGTGGTTGTGAGGAAATGTTGTTATCCTCCTCTAGGTTCAAATCCCACTTTCTAACATGTTTGTTCTTAGTAAGCCAATTGTTAATGAGATATATATGATCTATTTGTGAATTGTTTTCTTGGCCTCATGCTCTGAATAATCTAGGGTTTACTCTAGGTACCATCCTTGAGATGAGGAGAAGTGTGTAAGTGGTAAATGGTAAGTGGTTTCCCCCAAGATATGTTACTTGGGGAAAAAGGGATTAAGAATGTTGGAAATAATTGAAGAAGAAGACGATAAGTCTCTCCCATTCACATCTCTTTCTCTTTATGACTACGTTCGATAAATCAAAATGATAAATTTAATAATATGTTTTCATCCCATAAAGACAAGTGGAAATCAATTGAAAGAAGTCTTATTTTTTTTGTTTTATGAAATGTTTTGTATCTATTAAGACTGGGCTTTGTACCATGTGTTGTGTTTTTGAATTAATAGGGTAGTTCAAGTTTGATATAATTGAAGAAGAAGTAGAAATTTGGGGCTTTAGATTGTTGAAAGAGTAATTTTATATGTATATTTTGATTTCTCTTTTAAAATATCAAATACATGTTATTTTTTTTGGAAAATCAAATTCTTATAATTTTAAATTTCTTCATTTCTAATTATTAATAAATTTGAAATACATGTAAAAAAATATAATACTTATGTAAACAATCATAAAATTAATTTTAATAATTCATTTTTTTCTGTAAGTGAGTGTGGGAATCTATATTACTGGTAAGTATTATGATACAAAAGTGGGGATCCTGGTCTACCTAGAAGGAAACCAGATCAAGGGGTCCCTGTTGCTCGAGTTGATAGTTGCGGTGGATGGTACTGGTCTGACACCAGGGGAAACCAGACCAGGCCTTCCATACCCAATTTGAATAGACACATACATAAAGAAAACAAAAACTAAAACATCCCCCTAAACCAAAGTTTGTAGTAGGTCTGAACTAACCTACCATTGCATGGCATAACTACCATTAGAATAACAAATCATAAATCTGAAACTATGAGGTGTTTCAGCACCTGGGGGTGTTGCTTCCCGCCATCCACCTGGCTCTTATTATCTTCCTTCGGGGAGACCGTGCGAGTCTTCTTGATTTGGGTTGGCGCGCCTTGTCCATCAGCAGGCGTGATGTCCATGTGATGAACATAGCATAGGTAAAGGTGAAACTAAGCCGCCAACCGTTCCAGCTTGCATTTTTGGTCCTTCTCTACCTCTACTAACAGTTTGATAATAGTTTCCAGACTGTTGAGGCGATGCTAGATCTCGTCCAACATTGTCTTGTTTTCCCTGTTATCCTCTTGTCTGGCTTCTTCCTTCTCTGAATTCACTTTCTCGATCAACATCTTGGTTAGCCAGGCCATCTCTATCGTTTTGTGGTAGAGGGTTTCCCTGGGTCGCTTGGCCCCCGGATCAGTTACCCAGTCTGCTTCCTGCACCATGTCATCCCACTCTTTACCTTTGCGCTTGTCCTTTAATTCCTTTTCCCACCGGGTGATGGTCACCTTCCCCTTCGGCGCAACCAGAGTATGGAAGGTTCCCTTCACATCCTTCGTTTTCTACTTCATTCTTGTTATCCGTTGCGAACTGTTCAGGACTTCCTTCCCAAGGGGGTTCCTCTTCCTGTGTGTATGCTTCAGTCGCACCATCCCGCTTTTCCTGTCGTAGCTCCTACTCTGGCTACTCAGCCTGTACCTAACTTCATAGGTATCCTTACTTTTCCTGCCACTGAAACTGTAATAACCCTTACTGTTGCGCTCCTTCTATTTTCATCTATTCTTGTTGTCCATCTTCTTATTGGATTTCCCCCGTTGCATACTTCCAGCCATGGTTTGCCTGAGGTGGGGAGCGCTTCCATCATTTTTTTTTGTTAAATCTTGATTGATCATGATGGTTCGTCCTTTATCCATGTATGTCACACTGCCCTTGATCGCTTGTGATCCGACTGTGCTTCTCCTCGTACCTGTACTGGGGGTTGGTGGATCGTTCTTGGTTATCACCAACTCCTCATGCCTTAAGTCATTCATTACATTCGACTTGTTGCCTGTCCATTCACCTGTAGTTTCCCTGCAACTCTTACTAACGTAACGACCTTTCTTCTGGTTGCCCACTTGTTGCTTATTGTGATCTTGCCTGATAATTGGTGGTCAAGTGTTATGCAATCATATTCTTCCTGGGTCCCACATACCTTTCGAGAGGCCTTGTGTTGTCCTCCTCGATGTGACTTTCCATGCTTAAACTGCCATCACGATCTTTTGTCGCTAGATGGCTGCAGTCTGTCCTGAGTTTGCTGCTCGGAATGTTGATGCAAGCATCGTCTAGTTTCAGACCTTCCTTGCCGACCCCCTCATTGGCGAGTCTATCTACAAGAGCATTCATTGACCTATGCACCCACCGCAACTCCATTGTTTTCAATGTTCTTAGATGCTCTTGGTTTTTATGCAGGGAGTGTCCAAGGCGCCAGTGTCTCTAAACCTTGCCCACTCTGGTGCCATTTTGGAGTTTTTTCGCAGTATTGATAACCAAGGTGGAGTCACCTTCCACGATGGTGTTTGTCATCCTTTCTCGGCTTAGTATTTCAAGTCCAAGCTCCAGGGCTCCAAATTCTGTTGCGTTTTTTGGTTGAGTTTCCCATGCTCCCAGCATACAATCAGATGATATTGCCACCATTGTCTCTGATCACTCCACCTGCCCCTGCCACTCCCGTATTTCCTTTTGTCGCCCCATCAAAATTTAGTTTGAGGAACCCTGACGGAGGGGTAGTCCAATTGCAGGCTCCTATCTGGAGTTGCAGAACGCACCCCACAGGTATGTTGTTGCTCCATTCTTTTAGATGGAAAAATTCCAGGATGTGGGAGTCTTGGTCTGTAACTTGAAATTTCTCCTTATTGCAGTTGCGACTCTACATCGTTTGTCTTATTTGAGAGACTATTGCATCCTTTAGCCTTTCTGTCGGTAGGTTGTCATTCCTGAAGATGCGTCGGTTCCTTTCTTTCCAGATTGCCCAGATGATAATCCCCGATGTTAGATTCCAACAAAGGTTCACCATTTCATTTTCATTGTAACTTTCATTCCAGTTTTTTATGGTTGCGATGATGTTCCCCCAAACCATATTGGATTGACAGTAGATGCATGCCGCCCAATCCCAAATTTTGGTTGTGTAACTGCATTCGTCGAGGAGGTGATCAATTGTTTCCTCCTAGACCTGACAGAGATGGCAACGAGAGGGGCCTATGCAACCCCTTTTCATGAGGTTCTCCAAGGTTAGAATTCGGTTGTGTAGTACTAGCCATTCAAACATTTTGATTTTTATCCATTGGGGACTTTTCCAGATCTTTTCCCATAGTTGCTCCGGATTTTCTCGATCCTCGCCCACAATATAATATTGCGCTTCTTTTAAGTTGAATTCGCCCCCATTTTCCCCGCCCCACCTCAATTGATCATCTTCTTCCGAGACCCCAATTTTTCTTTTCCCCAATTCCTCCTCCACCTCTTTCGTTATTGTTTCGATCTGGGCTCTATTTTGTGGATTAAGCTTGTCCCATATACCCCATCTAGCATTTCCATCCCTTTGCTTCCAGTATTGATGTATTTTTGTTTTTCCTTGCCCAATCATTTCCTGTTGGAGCTCCTCCTTGTCCTAAGTTTCCATTATGGGTTCATTTTTCCATGTGTCCTCCCATAACCTTGTTGTTCTACCATTTCCGACTTCCCAAAAGCTATGATTCTGGATCTTGTTCTTATTTTTCCAGGCAAGATTCCAGATGGTTGATCCCTCCCTTGTGTCCATGAACCAAATTCGCACCTAGTCGTTGATGTTTGAGGCATACTTAACCTTCCAGAGGTTCACCCACGACACCGATTTGTCTTTTACCCATCTCCACCATAGCTTTGCCCCATAGGCCTCGTTGGTTACCTATGGGTCTTGCAACCCCGGGCCGCCTTTGCTTTTTGGTCTGCATACCTTGTCCCAAGCCACCAGGGCCAATTTATTTTTGTTTTATGCACCTCACCATAGGAAATCTCTTTGGATGGCTCTTATATTTTGTAGTATTCCTTTGGGGGCTGGAAATACTGACATCATAAACGTTAGAATTGCTTGTAGAACTGTTTTGGTGAGGATAAGCCTTTCAACCAGGTTTAGAGCTCTGTATGTCCAATTTTTTACGCTCTCCTCCAGTTTTTTGATAACTCCTTCCCACGTAGTATTTTTGCAAGATTTGTCCGTCATGGGGATTCCCAAGTATTTCGTTGGGAGCGTTTTACGTTCAAACCCCAGAATGTTGGCCAAGTTTCTTTGTATTGTTGGATTAGTGTTGAAAAAATATATCATGGACTTGGAGTGATTAATTTCCGCCCCTAAGGCTTCCCCAAAGTATTCTAAGATTTTTTTATAAGCCTCTGCTTCCTATACTATGGGTGTGCCATGGAGCAAGGTGTCATCAACGAACTATTGGTGTGTGGAGGTTGGACAATTTTCAAACAATTTGAGGCCTTTTATTTCACCAGTTGTAGTTGCGCTTTTTATGCTTCTGCTTAGCCCTTCCATCATTAGTATGAACAAGAAGGGGTTTAGCGGATCCCCTTGTCTAATGCCTCTATATGGACAAAAAGGTTTGGTTGGGGCTCCATTTATTAACAATGAGAAACTTGTCATTGAGACTACAATGACGATCTAGTTGATCCAATGCTGGTCAAAATCAAAATTTTCCATCATCTTGGCCATGTAGTTCCAGCTTATTTTTTCATAGGCCTTTGCCAGGTTAATTTGGATTATCATCCCCCCTCTCCTTTGGATTTTCAGCGTGTGAATTATCTCATGGGATTGGATGACATTGTCGATGATTTGTCTTCCTTCCACATAGCTCGCATGTTCTTATGAAATTAGTGTGGGAAGGAGTGGTTTCAATCTATTGGCTATGACTTTGGAAATTATCTTGTAAACAACATTGCACAAAGCTATAGGCCTGTAGTGGTCTAGGGTCCTGGCTTCGTTTTATTTTGGGATTAGAGTGATCATTGTGGAATTTAAATCTTTCAGGATGGAGGTCGAGCGCCTGGAGTCCTCCACCACCCCATAAATATCATGCTTAACCACCTTCCAACAGGATTTGAATAATTCCATTGTGAAGCCATCTGGGCCTGGGGGCCTTACCATTGGGCATCTCCTAGACCACTTGGTCGATTTCTTCCTTTGAGATGGTTTTTCTTAGGCTAACATTTTGATCCTTGTTGGCATAGGGGCAGACCCAGGGTTCAACACTACAACAACGCACCAACAAAACCCTAACTACCGGCCCTTTCAGCAACACTTGCGAAGCAGATGAAGTCTCACCTGAAGTAGAGGCATGGGTGGTTGTAGGACTCAGATGTCTACAACCTTAACTGGGACACAAATCTATGATTCTAACACTTAACAGATAACTTAGCACCGACAGTTCATCAATATTTGACCATTATCTACTCCAAAGATAAAACATAGCATCGCATCATTCATTCAGATCTGATGTATCTAAGAAATTATCATAGAGAGGTAGATTAGATCTAGTAGATTCAAGCACTAAGCACATTCACATAGGTCAGATCTAACATCCATATACATCGTTAGCACAAAGCATAAACATATATGTCTATCTATATCAAAACACTTAGCAAGTAAAGACATAAACACATCAACACATCACATAAATCATAGCAACACAAGATGTACGTGGTTCACCCCCACCCTGGGGCTACGTCCACCAACTCTTCTTCTTTATTATCTTCAGTCAAGCTTCTTACAGGCACATAGCATCAAAATCCTACTCCGCAGAAGACAGGAGATCTGTGCGCACCTCACCAAATCCTACTTCTTCGAGCTAGGATACATCACTAAGCCTTCTACAATCACTTGCACTCAGCTCTGCAAGCTTCACACAATATGCACAAAGCAATTTACAATCCTTCGATCACATAGATTAATCACTAGCACTTAACCCCATATCACACATATATATGTATATATGCCTCTCCTTACATTTCCTAGACATCTATTTATACTTTACAAAATAGGCCTAAACATGGGTAAACCCATGGGCCGACATCCCCATACCCGTTACATAATCCCAAATCCCAAAAAGGACCCAAAAAAGGGGCTGAGATCCCATGATATCTTCTTCGTCTTGTGCTTTGCCTTCGACAGGCTGTCGAAGTCCCAAAATAGGTCAAACTTGACCAAGGATCTCCCAAAACTTGGTCAAGGGCCAACAGGCCCCCAACACTCACTTGTGACTCGTCTCGAGTCACTCTGATCTGGGTAGTTCTGCTTCGAAAGCCTTGAGTGTGGCTCGAGTTGCTTCGACTTGTTTTTGTGCCACAACCTCCTGTTCAATGAACTCTTGGATGACTGCGTCGTTGATAGGTCCCTCTAGGCCTTGTTCAGCTACAGTGACAACCTGCTCGAGTTTTTCTCCTCGACCTTCAACATCTGTGAAAAGTTGGTAAGCCTTATCTTATACAGGTTGGAGCCTTTGATTTGCTTCCATAACTTTGCTCTAGATAGTGTGGATCTGTTGTTGGGTGGTGATTTTCTCTTGGGATCACTTCATTCTTTCCACGGATGACAGGGGCTTTAACTACGCCTGTATTGTCTTGCTGCTTTGCTTCCTGGAGTTGTGACTCCAGTGCCTGCAATTCTAGGTTCCCGGTGAGTTTCTCACACGTTTGGGCACTGTGATTACTCAACTACTTGCATTCCATGGCAAGGGCTTTTATCCTTTCAACTGCGCTCTGAGCGATTGCTTCTCTTTGATCCCTTACATCCTACGGAGTCTTGGGCACTGTGCGGAGCTCTAAGTCTACTATGCATTGTTGTAGCTATTGGATGGCTTCCGTGAGCTTCTCTACTTGCTTCGTGACTCCTTCCTCTACCTTTATTTCTAAGAATATCACAAAGAAAAGTGCTCTGTTGATCACTTCTTTCACTTTGAGTTGCTCCGCGAGAAACTGTTCTTTTCCTTGCTGCATCTGTGCTTTTTCTTCATTGAAATTCGCTTGGAGAGAAATATTTTCCTGTTCTACAATGTTCTGTTGTTCTACGAGTACGCCTTGCACTTGCTTCAAGGCCTGGGTGGCTTATTTTGTTTCTTCTTGTGCTCATTGAAGTCGAGCTTTGACTGTATCAGCTAATCTGTGGAGTTGGGCTGACTCATCTCCCAACTCTGGTTCTCCTAATGGCAGGGGCGCAGTGGATACTACGTGGTTGGACTAAAGGGTCTGCTATACCCCTCAGAGTTCGACTTCAATTCTCTCATACATTTCTTCCTTCTTGGCTTCTTGTTTCTCTGTTATTTCCGGTGAAGCGTTGTTCAGAGCTGTGATGATGAAGTCAAAATCATCGGAGGTGAGGACAGTCTGCATCTTGGTCATGGTGGCTTTCAATTTCCTCCGGTAAGAAGGTTTCTGGGGGGAAACCTTCCTCTTATTCAAGGGATAAACGTCGTATTTGGGCGTTGTTTCTTCGCCTGGCTTCTGTTCAGATTCTACTTCGTTGTCACCCCCTTGGTCAGGTGACACTAAAGCAATATTTCCTGAGGTTTTGCTTAAATTTTTTATCTCCTCAGTCTTTTGTTCTTTATGAGTGTCCTCTGGGTTGTCAAGATCAAATATCCCGACAGGGTTGGCGGGGATAAGGAGGTTAGTGGACCATTCCTTAGTGATCTCCTCAAGGTCTTCTTATGTAAGTTTATAATATGATTGGAGATGCTCTTTATGTTCATCTGCTCGTGCTGTAATGTAGATGAAGTGTCGATCTGTGCTGAACTTCATCAGGGGTTGAAACCTTTGTAAGGTGTTCAGAGTCATGTGAGGCTCATCTTTGATGGCTCTCTTTAGTTGGAGGTAATATGTATGAAACACATCATTTGACTGCCATTGTTTGTTCATATCACTTGAATACCAAAGGGTAGCGAACTTCGTAGCAAGTGATTCAAACGACTCTATTTCTGGGAAGGTCGCACCTTCTAGTATCTCCCAGGCAACAAATGTAATGAGGATCGGGAGCCAGCTGAAATGAAATTCATAACCCTGATCATGTGCTTCTCGACAGTCTAGTTCCAACTGGTTAACTAGGTACTTCACCCAGTTCATCTATAGGCCTTCCGCACACTTCCCTATGAGGTCAACGACAAAGTCGGTGACCTGCGTAGGTCGGTTCTTCCTTACTAACTTTCTAGCTATCAGTTGACATGCTAGGCACACTACGCCACTCTAGATGGAAGCTACCTTGTAGCCTCTTGTTCCCTTCTCAACATCTCCATATGTATCCTTGATCTTCTCTGTTAGCGCACGATCTGTGGCCTTTCCTGTGTAGAAGTCCTGGGAGTCGGGTCCTTGCATACTCATTCTTGTGATCCTATGGATCAACGTTGGGTCAACTATAATATGAAGGTCTAGCCATAAGTAGCCGCCATGGTAACACGACAGTAGCATCTTGACACATGCGTTGACTTCCTGGTGTCTTTTGAAGTGTGCGATCTTCATGACATTCAACAGGGTGGACTGCGTGAGGTTCATCATCCACGACTGAGGGATGATCTTTGAGTTATTCCCCTTCGTTCTGGTTAGGTACTTGTACGGGGTGAGCATACCATAGATCTTGCGATCTCTCAAGTTGAAGTCACTGAACTTCAATGATGTGATCTTATCCTGCTCTGCTCGAACTAGACGTATCCCCTTTGAGAGGTACGCAGTGACCATGGTGTACTCGAATTCTCTTGGCACACTATCACGATTTGTCATGCCAACCAGAGGCGGGATGTAATCGGGAAATATGGTTGGAATTTGCTTCTCATTTTCTAGGTCGTCTTTGTGCTTGGTTCTCTTTTCTTCTGAGGGTTGGGATGATCTGGCTCCACGAGCAGTCGACATAGAGGCTTGCATTCCTCTCGTCGATGACACTTGTATACCTTCAAACATCAACATTACTCGTTCAGCCATGAATTCAATGAGAACTTCTTCGACAATTTTCTCTGCAGCGCTAAACTCGTCCGACATACATGCTCGAGGTTGGAAATCTCGGGTTCGAGGAGTAACTTAGACACTGCAACGACATAGAGAACAATAGTGCAATGATCACTTTGTAAAATCAACGAGTCTGCGGGCTCAAATTCACGGTTAGAAAAAGTGTTCTCGGTGCATGGCACGACGGGATAAATAGATAACTTGGCATTGGATCTCTTGCAACGGGTGAGAAGCCTTCATTAACTCTGTTATGTCTGTTACGGCATGGTCCAACGGTATGGTGGCGAACCATAAATTCCCTTCTACCCATTCAGAGGGTCGGCCAAACGGTTATATTGTTCCCAACAACTATATTGCTTCACCCTAGCAAAGTGGCATGTGGCATTGTTCTGTTATTCCGACGAAGCTCCAATTTTGCAAATTTTCCCTCTGTGAAGTTCCTTCTGGAACCTTCTGTAACTTTTCGATCTTAGCTCTCTTCTTACTTAGCTTTATGGCCTTCTTTCTAGTGAGCTTTGTATCGATATTCATTTTTCCATTTTGATTCTTATCTGCATTTGGCATAGTTACCTCGCGTTGTTGAGATTATTTCCTAATATTCGAGGATGATACTTCCTCTTTATCTGGAATAGGTACTTCAATATTTTGTGGGTCTTCTAGTGTTCTTGCAACTTCGACATCCGGGTCTCTGGTGTTAGATAGCTTCGATCTGTTCTTTTGTTCTTCAATCAAATCTCTGATCCTTCTAGTCATGAAATCCTTTAACTCTTGCTTCTTCTGCTCTAAAACTTCTTCTTCTTCCTTCCTTCTAGCCTGATATCTTTTAATCCAAGGTTTTCCTAGTAACATGGTAAATGGGGCGTTGTTCTCAATAAATTTAACAATCTTGAAACCCTCCTCTGTCGAAGTCCCATTGGCATTCATAGGTATCTGGGTGATCTTTCCACATAGGTTTATCATATTTCCTTTGAATAGTCCTATTCCTCCTAATGAAGGAATCATAACATGCCTTCCTATAGCTTCCCAAGTTCTTTCTGTCATGATGTTCACCTGTGTTTCCTCATCTAGAACACAGTCAATGTCAAAGTCTCCTATTCTTTCTTCTATGCATGCTTTCTCTTTGAATATCTTTGATAAGATAACATGTCGATGGTCATTCATGGTGTCTTTTATATGTAGCAATACTTTCTTTGATTCTTTCTGGGGTTCTACCATAATCATAGTTTCTAGATTTGCCTTAGGGTTTTCTTGTCTCATGTTCATTCCTTCAAGCTTAGCAATCATTCTTGGGCAATTCAATACTTCATGGTCCATAGCTTTGCAACAAAGACAACTAGATCTTCTCCCAGGGCATTCCTTAGAAAGATGTCCCAGTTTTCTGCAACTGTAACAGAGGGTTAATCCTCTCTTTCTCTTAAAGGATTCCCAGCCCTTCCTGTAGTGCGTGATAGAATCATGGTAGCTAACCTGAAAACATTTCTTTCTAGGATCATGCATCCACTTTTTAGTCCAAACATTCTTTCTATGCATAGGTATAACATATCTTTCACTATTCTTATCATATCTACGCAAGTCAAACCTTCTTTCATCTATTAGCGTCCTAGTTTTCAAGCTAGGACATAATCTATCAAACATACCTAGATCCATACTGTTGAAACAAAAATTTCCACTTATCTTACTTCTACAGAGCACAAAGCTTTCATATCTAGAAATTTTCACTATTCTTACCTTTATCAGAGCACAAAGCTTTCAAATCTAGAACTTTTCACTATTCTTACCTTTATCAGAGCACAAAGCGTTCAGATCTTACCTCTTTTCTTCAAATTAGACTTCTTTTCTTTAGCACAGAGCTTCACAAACTAAGTAGAGTACTGCGCACTAGGGCGACAGATCTACCCACAGAGATTTCACAATTTCAGGTCGGATCTTTGCACAAAGCTTCTTCTTCCTCAGTTCCCAACAATCATAGTTTCAGGTCGGATCTTTGCACAAAGATTCTTCTTCCTCAATTCCCAGCAATCACAGTTTCTAGTCCCGGCAACGAAACCATTTGTTGGCACAGGGGCATACCCAGGGTTCAACGCTACAACAATGCACCAACAAAACCCTAACTACCGACCCTTTCGACAACATCTGTGAAGCAGATGAAGTCTCACCCGACGTAGAGGTAGGGGTGGTTGCAGGACTCAGATGTCTGCAACCTTAGCTAGGACATAGATATGTGATTCTAATGCTTAACATAACACTTAGCACCAACAGTTCATCAATTTTTGACCATTATCTACTTCGCAGATAAAATAGAGCATCGCATCATTCATTCAGATCTGATGTATCTAAGCACTTATCATAGAGAGGTAGATTAGATCTAGCAGATTCAATCACTAAGCACATTCACATAGGTCAGATCTAACATCCATATACATCGTTAGCACAAAGCATAAACATATCTATCTATCTATATCAAAGCACTTAGAAAGTAAAGACATAAACACATCAACACATCGCACAAAGCATATCAAAACAACATGTATGTGGTTCACCCCCACCCTGGGGCTATGTCCACCAACTCTTCTACTTTATTATCTTCAGTCAAGCTTCTTACAGGCACATAGCATCAAAATCCTACTTCGCAGAAGACAAGAGATTTGCGCGCACCTCGCCATATCCTCCTTCTTCAAGCTAGGATACATCACTAAGACTTCTACAGTCACTTGCACTTAGCTCTGCAAGCTTCACACAGTATGGATAGAGCACTTTACAATCCTTCGATCACATAGATCAATCACTAGCACTTAGCCCCATATCACACAGATATATGTATATATGCCTCTCCTTACATTGCCTAGACATCTATTTATACTTTACAAAATAGGCCTAAACATGGGTAAACCCATGGGCCGACATCCCCATACCTGTTACATAATCCTAAATCCCAAAAAGGACACAAAAAATGGGCCGAGATCCCGCGATCTTTGCTTCGTCTTGCGCTCCGCCTTCGACAGGCTGTCGAAGTCCCAAAATAGGTCAAACTTGACCAAGGATCTCTCAAAACTTGGTCAAGGGCCAACAATCCTATGTGACCAATTTGGGGATGTGTTGAGTTATCCTTTGTATGGTCGTGGATCTGTCTTGGTTGGGATCTTTGCCTATCCCTTGGAAGTGGTTGACCAGTGTATTTTCAATGTCATGGTGGGACTCTCTTTTGATCCCGTCCTGATCCCTAATCTTCAAGATTTTGGTATGAGATCTTCTTGCGATAGTTGTTCTATGAATAAAACTTTGTGTTCCTTTCCCCTTCATTTAGCCACCTTATTATGGACTTTTGGTGCCATAGAGTTTCTTCCTTCTTGCATCTTGCTTCCCATTCCTGGGTCATTTGGATCTCTTATTTTTTTCGATCCTATGTGTATCCCTCTTCGATGCAAAGTTCATGGAACTTCCTCATCCTGTCCTCGATACTTTTTTTCCCCTAGTTTATGTTTCCAAAGACTTGTTTGTTCCACTCCTTGAGTTTTTGTTTGATGTACTTGAGTTTCTTGTATAGTTTGAACATCCTTGTCCCATGGTCTGGTAGTTCCTCCTGCCACCATTGTTTGATGTTCTCCTTGAAGGTGGGATGGTCGATCCAAAATTTATCGAATCTAAATGGTTTGTACTTTGGTGTGGTTTGAAAATTCGCTTCCAATTGAACCGACCAGTGTTCTGATTCCCCCCCAGGGAAGGATGTTGCAGTCCAAAGCTAGTCCCTGCAGAATGATGGATTCCGACACTAGGAATCTATCTAGCCTTGTAGCTATTTGGTGGTGAGCTAGTCATTTGTTGTTCCAGGTGAACTGTCCATTGTTGGTCTTGATGTCCACAAGCACCATTGTGTCTATGAAAGCTGAGAATTCTTCCGCAACTCTCTCCAGTCTCCTGGTGCCTCCTTTTTCCTCTGCAAGTGTACTGATGATGTGGAAGTCCCCAAACTGGATTCAGTGGAGGTTGTTGGTTCGATCTTTTAGATTCTCTAGGTTTAAGAGCATTCTCATTTTTTCCTCCATCACTTAGGGGACATACACCTTCATGCATAGAATTTCCATCGTGTTCCCTATAATTTGCATGTTAACAGAAAGAGTATGTCTCATGGCTTCTGTTGCAAGTAGGTTCACCAATTGTGGGTTCCACAGGGTGAGAATACCTCCCGTCATCTGTTGGCTTTCAACAACCAACATCTTGTACTTACTCCATTGCTTTTTACTTATTATTTCCATTCTATCCAGTGTGCATTTCATCTGTTGAATGAAACAAATGTCAGGTTTTTCCTTCCTCAGTCTATTTTTAAGGATTCATTGCTTTATTGGGATGTTTAGGCATCTTGTATTCCAAGTAATAATCTTCATTTAAACATGTGGGGGGGAGTTGGGGAAGATCTTTTTAATCTTACCTAAATTTATCAACAGGGATCCTAGTTCTTGTAGGGGTATGTTGTTTGATTTCCTGCCTTTCTTTCGCCTTGCCTGCTTGGGTGAGTTTTGTTGTTGTCCATCACCTGTTTTGATTCCTAGGTGTCCTATCTCGCCATGCATGCACTTGGTACCTATGGATTTTTCTTCCTCCATTAGGAGGAAGAGATATTGAATGTGATCTAGTTGCTCTGCTGGCACATTGTCAACTCCCTGCCTTTTCCATTTCTCCAGTATGCTCGGGAGGTCTATTTCTTCCCTTTCCACAATGTCTATGAGGTCTGGGTCTTTTGTTCCTACCTCTCTTGGTGTCATCTCTGCATCTTCATCTACCTCCTGCATTGGGGTGTTGGCGTCTTTGTTTCCTCCTTCCATAGGACTTGTGTTGCCTCCCTGTTCTCCCTTGTCGCTTGGATTTTCTATGTTCTCATGGGTTTCCTATTCACTTGTTTCCCTAGCTTTCATTTTTTCCTTTCCTCCTTCTTCCCCTTGGTTGGGCCTGCCTCTTCCTTCTTTTCTTATCTTGGCTTCCAGGTTGCTTCCTGTTGGGGCCTTGCCTTGTCTTTTGTTTCCTCTGCTTTTGTGATTTGGCTTCACAAAACTGTCCTCATCTTGCAGTAGTTTGGTGTTGTCTGGTTCTTGTTTTTTATTGAGAGGACATTCTCTTATTAGTTGTCCATGTTCATGACATATTTTGCATCGAAACAAGATCTGCTCATAGTTTATAATTTGTATCTAGGATTATGGCTTCCGGGAGTGCCCCCGAGACATCCATATCTATGCAGATCCTTGCATAGGATGTGTATCTTCCTTTTAAAGTTTCTTTTGATATATTGACATATTTTCTAATCTTGTTCCATATTGCTTCGAAGGTGGACGACAACCAATAATCTAGCGATAAGGAGTAAAACCTTTGCCAGACTGGGACATTTTTGAAGGTTTCTTTCTCTGGGGAGAAGTTTTCCTTCCATGGACGCATGTACAACCCCACTGTTACACATTATTTGTGTCACCCTTATGACCGTTAATGATGTAAACCTATATGTTTCCTTCAGAGGGGTCAGTGGCCTGAATTCCTGAAGAAAGAAGGGAGAAGAACTTTCCCTGAGAGAAGAAGTTATATTTTCCTTTGTAAAAACCCTATTAAGGAGGATTTTCATAGGATTCTATATATACAGGATGTGGAAATGCCTGATTTCCGCAGGTTGCACTATAGCTAGGTTGCAGAGTTTCCGCAGGTTGCACTATAGATAGGGTGCAGTGGCCTTCGTACGTGGGAAAAATGAGCATCTTCTCGATGCTTCTAGAAGGAGAAGCTTATATGATGAGGTGGCCTCTGAATGGTTTGGATCTTACTCGCTTTCATGATTTAGTGGGATCATCCTAACCTCCTCACCTTATCCTCTTCATCTTATAAAAGGAGAGGATCTCTCATGGAGAAAGTTAGTTGTTTTGGCTTGAGATTGTTAGCTTGGTTAGAGTGGCTTTGAGCTTTTCTTTGTCAAGATAGATTGTGAGTAGCTATCATATCTACAGTCTTAGAATCCTTGGAGAAAGAAGTGTGTGGGAAGCAAGGAACTATTGGAAGGAACCTGCCAACATCAAGGCACCTGGTTGTATCTTTCTTTTACATTATTTAATACAGTGACATGTTTCTTTCCCATAAAATCATTCTCATTTTATTGCATGACTCCTTGATCACATGCATAGGTTGTCATTGAATATACTATTGTTGCTTTCAATTTGGTTGGTTTGTGTTTCATTGCAGGATCAATATCACAAGAGCACCGGAGCAAAGCAGGGACAACAAAGACATAAGGAAGTGATATTTAAAGGTATGTCATTCATTCCTTCTTTGGTAGTAAATTTAATGTTTAAAGCTTATGGAAAGCGCCATGTCCTGTCTTGTTTTGTTCTAGATCTAGGTGGATCTAGGGAGATTAGTTTATGTCTGCATTTACCGATTTATCCAATAACAAAATTGGCAACTCCACTGGGGAACATATTGTTTTCCTAGTTTGTCTTGCTTTCTTGCTTTGATTGCTTGGGTTCTATTTTTCTGAGTCATTGGGAGATCCAGATGAACTCTTTGCCTATTTGAATTCACTGGAAAACCTTCATACTTTTTATTTTTTCCATTTGTTGTTTGATTTCCGCACCCCACTTTGAGGGACACTGCGACGTTTTCGCACTCTAGTGGTCTTCTGGCCCGTGGAAATCAGGGATTTCCGCACTGTATTGGTCTTCTAGCCTGCAGAAATCAGGGATTTTCGCACTGTATTGGTCTTCTGGCCTGTAGAAATTAGGGATTTCCGCACTATGTTAATCTACAGCCTGCAGAAATTGTGAAAAGTTTGATTTTTAATAGTTTTTCCTTACCCGGACCTTAGTTTTGGTTTTGGGGTGAAATTTTGGGTTTGATTATGATTTGTTTATAGTCTACTTGACAGTCTTTCAGCTGCTTTTAGCCATCTTTGCTTTGTTTTATCTTGTTTGTTGTTGAAGGATTTGATCTCTTGATTTGAGTGTCTTTCAGTTACAAAGCATTGTTTTTCTTTAGAATTGTTTGGTGAAAAAATTTATTTTTTATTTATTGAATAATTCGTGTTAAAGGAGAAACTGTTTGGGTTGCTTTTGTTTTGAAGAAATTCGCTATTGCTTTTAGTGTCTCTTTGAAACAAAAATAAATAAATAAATAATTTCTTGCTTTATATTAGATTGGGAGCATCTTTGCATTTGAAGTAGCGAAATTGCATGATTCTTGGCATTTTTTGGTCTTAAATTCTTGGCATGGGGGGGCATGAATCGTGTATTGGTGTACAATCTATTTTGCTCATTTCTTGAGAATCTTGATATTGACGAGTTTAATAAAATTTTGGGACATTGTGCATATGGGAATGATAAATGTTTTCTCCCTCTCGTAGCATAGCTTTCATCAAAATGAAAAGATTGCATATTCATCTCTTTGCATAAATTACGAGTCGGTCAAAACACCATATTGTCCACACCATTTTCCTTTTCAGTAACAACAACCTTAAAATAAAGCGCTTATAAAAATTGATTAGACATTTTTATATTTTTTGGTAGCAAACCTACATTATATTGGTTGTAGGGCTTTGGAATAGGTGTGAAAGATAACTTTCCAAAGCTGCAAACAAACATAGAATATTGAGTTAGGGAGCGGTAAATCCACTTATTACATTTTGTCCTGGGAAGCCCTTCTCACACAAGGGTCAAACCTGAGGTCACATTGAGACTGGCATAGTTACTCACCCTACTTTGTTGGTCTTGGTGTAGAGATTGCGCGTATTATGGGGGTCGCTTGAAAGGTATACCCATAATGACGAGTGGAAGCCTTTCAAGTTGATTTTGGGCTAGATACCCTTCCTTTGCGCGTGGATTGGACTGTCGACTATTTCCCCATGCATTATTGTAGTAATTGGTAACCTTAGTGGCCTATCTCTTTAGGGTCTTTACACAAGGTGACTATGGAGGGGAAAGTGTTCATGGTACCTGGAATTGACGTTGGCCATACTCACTCGGTTTCCTTGGAGGGTATACCCACGATTATGTGTGGGAGCTTGCAACAGGGTGTAAGTCCGTTAAGCAGGTCGTCAACGTAACGCAACTTTCCGTTAAGTAGGTCCTGAAGAAAGATGGGAGAAGAACTTTCCCTGAGAGAAGAAGTTATATTTTCCTTTGTAAAAACCCTATTAAGGAGGATTCTCGCCGGCTTCTATATACACAAGATGCAGAAATGCCTGATTTATGCAGGTTGCACTATAGTTAGGTTGCGAATTTTCTGCAGGCTGCACTACAGCTAGGGTGCGACGGCCTTCGTACGTGGGAAAAATGAGCATCTTCTCAATGCTTCTAGAAGGAGAATCCTCTATGGTGAGGTGGCCTCCGAATGTTTTGGATCTTACTCGCTTTCATTATTTAGTGGGATCATCCTAACCTCCTCACCTTATCCTCTTCAGCTTATAAAAGGAGAAGAGATGGAGAAAGTTAGTTGTTTTGGCTTGAGATTGTTAGCTTGGTTAGAGTGGCTTTGAGCTTTGCTTTGTCAAGATAGATTGTGAGTAGCTATCATATCTATAGTCTCAGAATCCTTGGTGAAAGAAGTGTGTGGGAAGTAAGGAACTGTTGGAAAGAACCTGACAACATCAAGGCACTTGGTTGTATCTTTCTTTCACATTATTTAATACAGTGACATGTTTCTTTCCCATAAAATCATTCTCATTTTATTGCATGACTCCTTGATCACATGCATAGGTTGTCATTGAATATACTATTGTTGCTTTCACTTTGGTTGGTTTGTGTTTCATTACAGGATCATTATCACAAGAGCACCGGAGCGAAGCAGGGACAACAAAGACATAAGGAAATGATATTTAAAGGTATGTCATTCATTCCTTCTTTGGTAGTAAATTCGATGATTCATTTTCTTGAAATTTAATTCTTTTAAAGAAGTTTTTTTCTTAACAAAGAGTTTTCTTTGTTATTACTATAGACAATGTATTACCCACCTAGTCATTTATTTTGTTTGGTCAATAAAATTAAAAACACTTTTTTATGAAAAATTGTACTTAAATTAATTTCAATGACATATTTATCTTTATTTGACATGGATAGATTCATCATTCAATGCAGAAGGATCTAATTGGACCATTTTGCAAAACTAACTTAATCCCTAAACCCTCCAAATCTATCTCTATAAAAAGTATATACATATATATAAACCATCATCAAAAGAGAAACAGGTTCCTCCAGTAAGAATAATAAAATGCTTTGTTCACTTAGGTTGCATACTCCATCTTAAATGTACTTCATAATCCATGAAGCAAAGTTTGTCATAAAGTAAGTGGTTCAACTCCACTCAAATTACATTTGATCTTGAAATTGATTCAACCCATATGCTTCACACTTACATTGGTACCTTATACTATAATATGTTCCCTAAGGATAGAGTGGGTCGAGGTTAGCGTATTCGATGTGTTTATTGAATTATTGAATGATTTAAAAGCACATAATAATTATGTGCATGTACATGCTTTTACATTCTCGTTTTCATCTTTGTATTTTTGGAATTTATTTTATATAGTTAAATATATATGTAACTATAATATAATATTATATATATATATATATATATATATATATATATATATATATATATATATATATATATATATAATTGTTTTGAAATTTATTTTATAAAGTGCTATGTAAATTTATCTAAAGAATTTTTATGACCACTTTTATGTAATTTTATTGGAAGTCATGGCAATCTTTTTTATAAGATAAATGTATGGATCTGTATATATAATTTTTATTTTATTTTTTATAATAATAAACATATTTTAAAAGTTTTTGTTGTTTTATGGTAAACATAATAATACAATTATATGATAATTGCAAAAACAATTTTTTAGAAATTCTTTAAATTTAGAAATTTATCATTTACAAAAACAAGACAATCTTTTACAAAGGATTTTGGATAACTACTATTTGTATAGATTCTGAAAAATGTCCTTAAAATAAAGCAAAATTTAAGAAACAACATGCACTATTACTTTCTAATATATATATATATATATATTTATTATTATTATTATTAGTTGTAAGTATTATATTTTTCTTTGATGCCAACATATGATGATGTAAGTATTACCCATATGACAATATTATTATCTGTTAGTTTGTAAATTGCTTTTTGGCACAATAAATTTAAAAAAAAGGCTAAACATTCTATGTGTTTGATCTTTTTTTGTTTGCATCATTGAACTATAACCATGCAATCTTTCTCAAAATTACAATTATGAATTGAAGAAATTGGTATTTTTAATGTGGAAATGAATTCAACACCCTCAAATACCCCAACTACATGCAATGTCAACATATGCTATCGACAATTCCATCAATTCAAAATGATTCTTACTGGATTTTGAGCCAAAAAATGTTGATCTCCCTTCCCATTATTTTGAGCCAATAGGAAAGGACCAATGTATAACACATTTAGACTACAACTAGACTTAATTGATATATTTAACATCAGATGTTAAAATATAAGTCAAAATGTTTTGCTTGGATGATGTCATAATTAGTATAAACGTAATTCATTTATTATTTATTTAATATGGTATATTAAATATAAGTCAATATGTTTATGGTCCTATAGTGTGATCTAAAATTGTTTCTGATTGGCTAAGAGCTTGTCTTTTTTTGAAATAAGGAAATACGTTAACAACCCAAGACCAAAAAAATTTGGCAATAATGAAAGTTTGTCCCCTTATTATTTAGATGACTCAAATTAGTTTGCATATGAAAATATAATTATACATCAAAATCTTAAAATTATATCAATAAAGATTAAACCAATAATTCTAAATATTAAAATTTTTCTTCTATTTTAAAAATATATATAGATTCCCATTAAAAAAAAATGCATGATAAAGGTTTGGGTACAGAACTATAAGGAACCTCATGGTTTACATGTTTAAATTAACATCAACATTCGCACTCGCAGTAACTTCCCATTTGCACACTTTCTTTAGTCTCCAAAATAACATCTAAAAGTTTGGACATTATATCAACTTTCGCTAAGGATTTTTGGACGCTATAATGTTCAAAATATAAAGTATATTTTAGTTATTATAGCATCGAACTTATAAATCACATTTTGAAGTTATAGTGTTCAATTTAGATACTTATTTTAAAACATGAATTGTAGTATAGCATGGACCGAGAACAACCCAAAGAAATTGTGATTTTCTTTTACATGATGTTGTAATGCAGCTTTGTGGAAAGCCTTCAAGTTGATTTATGATGGATAAATTTAACAGGTTTTAAAGAGTACTAGTAAAAGAGTGCCTTGACCTAAAACTCTGCGTTGTGCTATGTTGATTTATGTAGCATGGTAGAGATAAAGATTTAGTATGGCATTGATTAGTTAGATAGATATGAGTTATGTTTTAAGAGCATTACATATCATATTTATTTTTTTTCAAAGATTTTTTAAAACTTTTTTCATTACTTAAAATAAAAGGTTATAATATATCCAATCAAGAAAGGTATTGGAGAAGACCTAAAAACTGTATAGAAACATGCCTATACAACATAATAGAATGAGAATTAAGAAAATTTAAAACAATCAAACGTTAATAATGTTCGTATAGTCCTCATCATAGGATCATATAGCTCTCATTCTTAGAGGGAGGACATCATCAACCCCATCTTGAGATGATGAGACTAGTAAAGAACTAATAGGTCTATTGCATGCCTGTTTGGAGAGTCTATTCGCTTCTTGGTTATGTTTCATTTATCTATGATGAAAATGGATAAATTGAAATCTTGATTTCAAATCTACTACATAATGAAGAGATCTATACAACCATATGCTCCTTTTCTCCCTTGTCCATGTCATCTAATTAGTAACAAATTTGGAGTCCCCATAAATGTTTATTTCTTGTATCCCTTCCTTCAAAACAATGGTCATCAATAGGTTGGCTACCCTTATTTCTACCAAATTATTTGTGATAGACTCCAGGTCACATTCAAATGCAGTTCTAAGTTAATATGATATATGAAGGATGCCTCCTACACCACTTCCTCTATGTTTCTAATTAACAAACCCATAAAAAAACCCATAAGGGATGGAACTATTTACGTCTAAATCTCCAATCAATCTTTGCCTTTTTTTAATCTAACTTTTGTCATGTGTTTGTAAGTACCTTCAATTTTGTAGGTCGTGATAGAGGTTACTACCTTATCTTGGAAGAGGGAAACATTCATAGTAAGACATATAGCCCATAGAACACAAGGGGTAGGGAGTGGTAATATTTTCTTACCTTGTTGTCTTCCAGCCATGATCCAAGAGCCTCCTCCACAAAGCTACCTTCCCACTTTCCATTTCCTCTAAATAATTCTTAGACATTCATCCAAACTTCCATAGTAAAATGACAGGATATAAATCATGATGTATACTTTATGAGCTCTCTCTATCAATGTACAATGTCTTTTCCCTTATGAAGACCTCTTATGAAGGTTGTCTGAGGTTAACACTTTCTTGTTTATGATTAACTATAAAAAGATCATAATGTTTAGGGGAGCCTGAGGTTTCCATATCATATTACACTTCCAAGTATCCACCTCCATGCCTCATCTTACTATAGTGATTAATAACATTTGCTTGCTTTGTAAGTACCCCCTATCTTATTGGCTACCCAAACCAAATTGTCAAGTTGTTCTCTTAGCCTAATGGATGTCAATTGTAGGTTTATTTTGTATTATTCCCATTCCACTATGAGCTCATTCTCAATACCTAAATGTTGAATACTTTTCTAGCCTAAGGCCCAGTAGATTACATTGGTCTTGTCATAAACATTAGCTAAGAAGAATGGGTTTTGGGAATGTAATGGGTCCACTAACTCCTTAGAAAACTTTGGGGTCTCAAGCCTCCCCACCCGAGGGTAAATCCTTAACCTTTCCTATTGAATATTCCCTAGTAGTCATGCAAGGTGATCCCCTAAGATAGAATATGCCCCAACCATTTCTCTCTAACAAATCAATCCTCCTGCAACATATTTTCTTAGACACCTAATCCATTCTTCAATGTTAACGAGATCCACATATTCATTTTTCATGAGAATCCACCACATGCACTCTGAAGAAAGCATTTTCCTTACCCCATTACTATCCAAATCTCTAGAAAAAAATGTAGGTATTTGAGATCCCATCCACCCTCCTTCTTTGGTTTAACAATTTTCTTCCACTTGATAAGGGGTATGATTGTCTTGTTTTTTTTTCTTGCCCACAAGGATCAATAGTACAATTTCCTAACCTTCAAACTAAAAACATTATCAACAAAAAGTGGGTAAGTTATGTCCCATTCTCTTGCAACTTACATACCCTTGAACTCTCCCCCCTCCTTCTTACCTTGCAATACCCTACTTTAACCTTCTACTACTAGGAGAGAAATAATAGTTGAAAGGGGGAAGCCTTACCTTAATACTCTGTGGGGTTTGAAGAAGTGAGACACTACTCATTAACTAACACATAGTATCATGCTATGGTGAATCATCTTGAAATATAAATGATAATATTGGTATCTAGTCCTATGTGCAGCATGAGAAACACTAGATATGTTTAGTCAACCCTATCATATGCCTCAGAAAAATCTATTTTGATGAAAAAAGAGGGTAATGTCTTCTTTTTTATGTAGTGCAGGGACTCTTGGGCTACTCCTATAGCATAAAAAATCTTCCTTATTTCTAGTACTCCAAACTACTCTTCATAAATGTCAACAAATAAAATGGGTTTCAGTCTTCTTGTGATGACCTTGGCTTAATTTTGTACAAATAATTGCAAAGGGAGATAGTCCTATATGAATCAAAGGTTAGGGGGTTATCTTCTTTGGGGATGGTGGCTATGAAGGATGAGTTAATAGGGCCAAAAAGGCTCACCATTCCTTTGAGATTCCTCAACTACCCCTAGAATGGGTTTCCTTATAACATCATTATAAAATTCCCTAGTATAACTCCACAGGCCAACCATCTAGACCTAGGGCTTTGTCATTACAAAATGAAGCCAAGACCTATTTTATCTCTCCACCCTCAACAAGTGCCAAGAGTATATAATTATGCTCATAAGTGATTAACCAATTAGATTTGGAAATGGGTAAAAGGATGTCCCCTATATTCTACTTACCTAGGTCTTGAAAGACACATTTAAAATGTTCCATTGTTATCTAGGTTATCCCTTCAAATCCGGTATCCACCATACCATCCTTATTGTGTACCTCCCAAATTGTATTATGTGTTTTTCTAGCTTGGTCATACCTAGGGAAAATTCCATTGTTGTCATCCCCTTATTTTAGCCATATGAACTTTCTCTTCTATCTCCATATGGATTCCTTCCAATATATTAGCCTACTCCTTTCACCTTCTAATTGATCCATTTCCACCTTGATTTCCTATGATATGGTACCACGTTTCATTTCTTCATAAATCAACTCTAGCATTCTCTCCACCTGCAACATATTTCATTGATTTTGAGAGTTTCGAGCTTTTGTCCCTTCTTTTGAGATGGTTTTTATTATTTTCAAATTGTGTGAAAAACAACTTACATATAATTTCCATATAAGCTTGGATCAAGTGGAACCCATTCATTTGATATCATTCCCATGCATACATGATTCTTGAGTTAGTATGAGTTGAATTTGAATGGTGTTTATGGATTTTATCATCTTATTCAAGTTGTAAAATTACGAGAAAGTGCCATGAAGTCTCTCGAGCTATGAACATGGGACACTTCTATCTTCCTTTATTGGCCCATTGTGATAAGGATATAAGGGTAGACACCCCCTGGGATAAAGGATCCACCCTGATGGGCTTCGGGGCGTCTTAGCCCTTGCTAAGTCATAAGTTTCATGATAGGTGATAGCTTGTGGATGGTTGGCACTAGCCTAGGGGTTATAGTGGCATCCAATCAGATTTGAACCTACGCCTCGCCTAGGTAATCTCGGTGAGTTACCAATTCCTCTAGATATAAAAATAAAAATAAAGGAATATATAAGTATGGTAAATTTTGATGAAAGTGTAAAATGGATAGCGGAAATGAAAAAGGAAAAAGATTTATTTATACCAATGTTTTAATAAGTGTTTCCTCTAAATGAAAAATAAAAGGAGTTATTGAAGGAAAACCCATTGTCATTACATTAAAATAGAAGAAAGAGACAAATATATTAACATCAAAGTGGGTAATAAATTACAAAGATGTAACACATACACCTTAAACCCTACTTAGGTTGGTGGGATGTCAAAATTTCCTCGTTCCACTACGACTCAAATCCTAGAATTGAACACCATGGGTAGAAACATGCTCACATGGAGCATTCCTTTGGGTTTCTATGCACACTAGAACAGTAGAAGGTCTTCGGGATTTCCCCTTCTCCACGACCTCAGTCCCATGTGGCTTCCGTGTGGACTCCTCCATGTCAGCTGCTCCAATGGATAGGTTGGAATGTGCGTTGTCGTGGTAGTGACATCTCCTCAAACACATCACACTCCCATGCAAATCCTTCAATGGAATGCAACACACAACCCAGGAAAAAAATTCTCCCAGATGAACAAATCTGGCTCACTCGACTCAAGCTAGATCAATGGTTGGCGGGGACTCAGACTCTCCCTCGTCGAGAAGACAAGTTGTGTAACCCTCAACCATTTCTCCTCATCCATTTCTTCCAATAGCCTCACTCTCGATAGGTCCAACAGTCAAGAATATGGGAAATCAATGGTCTCGATTCACTCAGAATATTCAACCCACGTGATGGCTAACGATCTCACTCATTCTCCTCCAATCACTCGACAAGTGGGGTCTATGGAAATATCTATGACTGCGATCTCTTCTAATGGACCCCTCAACAAATCAACAGTCCTCATCTGCTCAGGCTTTCACTGTTGGGAAATACCCCTTTTCTACAAGCTTGTGGTTCTTTTGGATGGTTCTTTCTGAACTAGGATTGTTCGACCAATCCAACGGTCATTGTACCTCCACTTCCAACGGTCTAGGATCTCTCAATATCTCATATATGATCGATGTTTAACCAACCCTACCACTCTGACAGGGATTTTCTATCATTGGATCCCACCGTGAAATCAACGGCTCAGATATTATCGACCAAATCGTAGGCATATATACGACTCTATTCCTCTTGGACCTCCGCCTTCAAGATTCTCTCATCGAAATTTCCTTTTTCCCATTCTTTGTGGGTCCTTCCAAACACCACGACTCCAATAAGCCTAGCAAGATGGCTACAACAGGATCTATGGTCTTGATATCACCAGCCTAACCTCCAGGTAAATCAATGGCTCTCAACAAATCAGAACTTTCTCGTCGGAAAATTCACCTCGACAATGCTCTAGGTTTTTTCCGAAATGATTTCTCCAAAGCCCAGATCTTTGATGAACAGTCGAGATCGATTCTCTTCCTTAGATCTACGACTCAAGTTTCTTCTCGAGTTTTACTCGGGTTTTTCAACAAGGCTAAGGGACCATTCGAGGTGAACTGACCCATAACCTTCTTGACATTGCATGCAAGGTTTTAACTCAATCCCATCAAGCCTTTGGCCCTCGTCCTTATTACACCAGCGACACCTTCCAGCGCCCCACATAATGAATATTTTCTCATCCTACAAACTTTCCATTCAACGGCATGGGAAAATGCAGTGTTATAAATCTCCATTTGGGCTTTCAAACATAATCATCTTGGGTAATCAATCAATATTTTAGAAGGGATTCGTTATACAAATAAAAATCAAGTTTAACATTCAATTGGCATATTAAAGCTACAATTGAGGACATGATGAAATTCATATTTATTAACAAACATTTTCCAAACACATTAAGAAATACTTAATTGTGTCAGTTCCAATTTCAATCCACCAACCGACTAAGGGTGAATGCCTTTCCACCCAACTATAGGATCTGCTGCACTTTTTCTCTCTACAACAAGACACCCCCATGCCAAGCCATGATACCACCAGGGGACTTTCACAAGTTGTCCTTCGGGTTAAGGAATTGGTTAGGAAGGTTACTCTAGTACTTCACTACACTGGCAACAACATAAATCCCCTCTTCCCACTGATCTCAGGGCCTCCATGAGCTTACCAGATGCCTTCCCAACCATATTTCCTCTACACAAGGGAGTCCATCGCTACTACATGGTCCCTTGGTTCCCTCCCCTTACTATTGTTGATTTATTTCCAGCAAGCCAACCCACGACCCTCTCTGCTCCATTATGGATCTGGGTATTCTCTATTCCAATATTGACCATTCATGTTATGGGAAAGCTTCCTATTTTCCTCATGAAAACTTCCCAATTTTTCTCTACTCTAGTTTGGCTTGGGTTCTGTCTATTGATCTCTTTCTCATGCATTCATGATACCATACTGCTTATGTGTTTTCTCCTCTACTTCACATTCACTCTGTCTCCCTCCCTTTTATGATTTGAAACATTCCTTCTTTTTCTCGACTTCCCCAACTTCCTTTTGTTATAAGTTTCCCTGAGGTCAAGCTCCCAATTCGAAGGGCTCATAAGGTACTCATGGCTGACAACTTTAGCCAACCCTATCACTCTTTTGAGTATAGGTTCTAAGGGCAATCATAACTACCCAATTTGATGTCGTTAATAGGCTTTATTGTGAACAGGGCGAACAAGGTACTTTAGTAAGGTTGGTCATTCGAGGTCATGGAGGTGTAGGTCGGGTTTTAGGGAAAGCTTCTTATTTTCTTCACATAAACTTCCAAGCTCCCCCCTCACCAAATCCCACTCATGGTATCATGGCCAATACTACAAGGCTTCCCCTCAATCAGTTGGTAGATGTTTTCATTCAACATAAAACACCATTACAATGTTCATCAAGTACAATTCATGAACTCTTAAGCATAATTACGGACTTTGGGGAAAACATGGTGTTACATTCCCCTCCCCCTTAAAAGAAACATCGTCCTCAATTTTTTTAACACCATATACACACTTGTATACAGTAAACAAAAATGGATATGTTATTCTCATGGAATCCTCTAGTTTCCATAAGGCCTCATCTGCTCCAAAGTGATTCCATTGCACCTTGATCTGCACAACGGCTCCATTCCTGAGCAATGTCTCTTTCATGTTCCAGATGCATTGAGGATCGGACTAGAATTATCCCTCTATTTCCACTTGTATCATAGTCCAATCAATAACGTGATTAGTATCATGAATATACTTCTTTAATAAGGATACATGGAACACATTGTGAGCTTTAACAGTAGGTGGTAGACCATGTATGTATGCCATCGGTCCCACTCTTTCTAGGTCCTCAAATAGTCCACAATAGCGAGGTGCTAGCTTGGCACAAGTTCCCATTCTGATGGGTCTCCTCTTGTTTTTCACCCTGATATAGACATGATCTCCCACTTTAAATTCTTTGTTAGTTATTTTGTTATCTGCATAGATTTTATGTCTGTCATGGGCCACTTTTAGATTCTTCTTTATTCTGATCACTTCTCATTCCATCTCTTTTAACAGGTATGGCCCAAGTGTGATCTTGTCCACTAGATTTTTCCAACTCATAAGAACTCTGCACTTTCTACCATACAGAGCCTCAAATGGGTTCATCTTCAATGACTCTTGATAATCATTGTTGTAGGCAAACTCTATTAGAGGTAGATATTCTTCCCATTTCTTTGGTTGATGCATGACATGCATCCTTAGCATATATTCCAACACTCTATTTACCCCATTAGTTTGTCCATATGTTTGAGGATGGTAGGTTGTGTTATATTTTGGTTGTGTTTTGAAGCCCACAAATAATCCTTTCCATAAATTCAAAGTGAATTTCACATCTTGATCTAAAATAATGGTCTTGGGCATACCATGCAATCTAAAAATTTATTTCATAAAAACATCAGCAACATATATAGCTTTAAAAGTGGACTTTATTGGAATAAAATGGGTTTCCTTGCTCAGTTTATCCACCACTACCATCAATCCTATGATGAAATCCATGGAGATAATCTCCCAGATCCATTTTGGAATTTGTAATGGTTGCAACAACCTTATCGGGTGCTTATGTTCAATTTTGACTTGTTGGAACTCCATGCATTTGGCAATGTACTCGGCAACGTTCTTTTTCATTCCTATCCAATAATACAGTTGTCTTATTTTTGTTAGCATCTTCCAATAACCATGGTGACCCATATAAGGTCTCATATGAAACTCATTTGTTATGAGGTTTTTCAGCTCTATTGAATATGTATATATAGCATGTTGTTGTACATTAACAACCCATCTATTGTGAGTTGGTATTCCTCATACTTTTTCCTTTTTTGGTTCTTGTTGCAATATTTTCTTTACTAGATTAAAGTTATCATCACCTTGCAAGAGAGTCTTGATTCTATGCTTGATATCATATTCACACGTGCTTGTGGCTGCTAGGTGCATTGTCTACACAGTTCAGTTGAGTGCATCTGCAACTCAATTATATTTCTGCCACTCGATTTTCTTTCCCTTTTATACGTTTGATCTCGAAATTGAATTCATTGATTAACTCCATCCACCTATCATGTTTGGCATTCAACCATGGCTGATCAAACATATACTTTAGTCCAAAATGATCTGTCATCATGACAAATCTCCTTCCAAGCAGTTAGTGTCTCCACATATTTAACGTGTGCACAATGGATGCAAGATCCAAGTCATGAGTGACATATTGTTGCTCATGTTCATTTAATTTCCTTGATTCATAACAAATCACATGTTCCTCTTGCATAAGGACTATTATATTTAATACAGGGGCATTGGTTGGGAGGTGTTTCAGTTGTTGAAAGTTGGCCTCACACTTTTCTAACCATACAAAATTCACCCCTTTCCTTTGCAATGAGGTAATGGGATGAACGATCTTGGAAAATACCTTGATAAACCTCTTGTAACATCCAACTAATCCCATGAATGACCTTACCTCAGATACATTCTGAGGGGTTTTCCAATCTATGATTTCCTTAATATTTTCAGGATCCACAGTCACTCCCTCTTCCGAAATTGTGTGACCCAAATACTAGATTGCTCTTTGGAAGAATTCACATTTTCCATATTTGGAATATAGTTGGTGATCTCTTAGCACCTATACCACCAACCTAAGATGCTCCTCGTGATCTTCCTTGGTCTTGGAATATACTAGGATATCATCAACAAACACAAGGATGAACTTGTCCAAATACTTGTTGATAATATTGTTCATCAAACACATAAAGGTGGTGGTGTGTTGGTAAGCCCAAAAGGCACCACCACAAATTCATGGTGTTCATACCTTGTTCTAAAAATTGTCTTGTGGATGTCTTCATCCTTGATCCTAACTTGGTGATATCCAAATCTCAAGTCAATTTTAGAAATGATTGTAGCTCCTCTGAGCTGATAAAAAGATCATCAATCCTAGGCAATGAGTACTTGTTCTTGATGGTCATATTGTTCAATTGTTGGTAGTCAATACACAATTGCAAGGTGCCATCCTTTTTCTACACAAACAACGTTGGTTCTTCCCACAAGGACACACTCGTCTTGATATACCCTTTATCTATCATTTATTTTAACTACACCTTTAACTCTACCATCTCTGGTGTACTCATTATGTAGGGTACTTCTCCTAGTACAAGGTCTATAGAAAAATTGAGATCTCACTTAGGAGGAAGTCTGAGTACCTCCTCTGGGAATACATCTTTAAATTCCCACGACATTGGGTGATCCTCAATCTTCATCTCATTATTCTCTTTTGCATTGAGTACTTGTATTGCATACAAGGGACACCCCTTTTGGCTAAACTTCTTGAGTTGTAGTGTTGATATTTTCCTTATCGATACATGATTTTTAATGCCTTGCAACACCCTCGTGTTGCCTTCACTATATTCACATTCCAAGGTCTTTTCATGGAAGTTCAATTTTTCTTTATAGATAGTCAACCATTCCATGCCTATCGGTACATCATATGACCCCAAAGGTAAAATATTTAAGGTTTCTTGTGTATGTATTCTATTCATTTCAAACGAACATGCTTCAATCATTTATGTTACCTTTCATTTAGTTCCTATGGTTAACTGAACTAACTACAATTTTGCATGTTTTTTCCTCTATAAAGCACATGCTTCAACAACTTGGGGAGAAACATAACTAAGGTTATAACCAGGGTCAATCAAAATAGAAATGGGTTGTTTGGAAATTATACCTTCTAGCTCCAACACAGAAGCTTGATCGTCTGCTTGTCGATTCTCAGTAGTTGCATAGATTCTTGGCATGTTCATGGCCACATCATTCATAGTAGTAGCCTCTTGAACATGGTAAACCCTTTTACTATCATGTTTTATGTGAGGGAAGTCCCTTAGTAGGTGTGATTCTCCACAAACCCAACGTTGTAGAGGTCCTTTCTTCGACTCCTCTGCTTTCTCCCTCACTAGATTTGTTGATATGTTCCCACTTTGAGATGAAAAATTCTATTGGTGCATACTTCTAATCGAATGAACGAACTGGACACCTCTTTTAGAGTTCTTATATTGGGATGGTTTAAATCCCTTCCTCTGAAATATGCGCTTATCATTTCTATTCCAATCCTTAAGAGGCTCTTTCCTATGCTTGGATTGGTCATAGAAACACTTAGCCTTTATAATAGTGTTCTCTAATGTCGTAGGCTCATCAAACTCAATCCTATCATGGTAGGACTGTGGTAATCCAATGAGGAAGTGTTGTATCCTTGATTTATCATCCTTGAGGTAGGGGACATACCTCAATAGCTCTACGAACCTCATCACATAAGCATCCATGGTAAGGTGTCCTAACTTATGTTCGTGGATCTCCTTAATCTTACCATCATATTACTTTTCTGATAAATATGCCTTCCTGAAATACTGCTCGAACTATTTCTAGGTCATCTTACTTTCCATTAATTCCTTAACTTCCTTGAGATCTTTCCACCATATGGAAGCTCCTCCATTCATATTGAAAATGGTTATCTTCTCCTTTGTATTTTATAAGTAAGTGTGCACTCAAAAATACTTCCTTAATCCTAACAACCAAGCCTCAGCATCTTCTCCTTTCTCAATTTCTCCATCAAAGGTAGGTGACTTTGCCTTCTTGAACTCCTCTATTAGAGAACTATGCGAGCATCTCTTATTCTTCTTCTTGGAACACTTGATCCAATGTCACTGTTGGACAACTCTGTTATAGTGGCATTTCCACCATATAACTTTGTGGAAGTGTCTCCACTAACTTTGCTTCTCTTGGCATCCCTATGTCTTTTCCTGGAAGAAATATTTCCCACATTACTATGAGTTGGCCCGTGTTTATGAATATCTGATGGGATCTTCATCTTCTTAGAGTGTTCTAGTCTTGCGTTGTTAGTAGTTGGACCTTATTGCAAATGATTTTGAATCTTAAACAGACTCTACAATAGTACTATGTTTGAGTTTTGTTGTTCATCTTGAGCTCTCATGAGCCTTTCATTGTTTTCTTTCATATTCCTTACTATGGCTACTGAATCTGGAGGGGTTTCTCTAGCCCTCCTCCCATCATATTCTTCATCTTAGAAATGTGAGGTTACCTCCATACCGTGATACGCTACTCACTTTTGTCTTCCTTTATTAGTGTCTCCTACATGTTGAAAACAACAAACCACTATTAGCAAATCACATTTCAAATTATTTGTAAAAGGACTCTTGGCCTTGTCAAGGCATCAATCTGTTTTGACAATCCCAAACCAGGACTCTTTTCTTGCTGTCAATCTTGCTCAAATTTGTGGTTAGCACTCATTATCATGGTTAAATCATCAAACAATAAAATACAAACTTTCATCATACAAGATATTATAGAACTCATTCATTCTAGGTGACCCATCCAAGCCTAGATTTTAAACCATGCTTTGATACCGCTCTGTAACACACCCAACCCCCTAAACCCTACTTAGGGAGGTGGGATGTCAAAATTTCCTCCTTCCACTACGAGTCAGATATCAAGCTTCAACACCATGGGTATAAACCTTCTCACATAGATTGTTCCTTCAAGTTTCTACGCAGACTGGACTGGTATAAAGTCTTCATTCTTTCCCCTTCTCCGTGGCCTCGGTCCTATGTGGCTTTCGTGTGGAATCCTCCACCTTACCTACTCCAAATACATAATGGTGTGTGCATTGGTGTGGCAGTGACATATCCTCAGAAACATGACACTCCCATGGAAATTCTTCGGCATAATGCAATATGCAACCCAAAAGACAAACTCTCTCGAATGAAAAACTTTGGCTCACTCAACTCAGGCTATATCAACGCTTGGCGGGGACTCAGACTCTCTCTCATATAGAAGACAATTTGTGTAACCCCCAACCATTTCTCCTAATCCATTTCTTCTGACAACCTCTCTCCTGATAGGTTCAACAATCGGGATTCACTCATAACCTTCAACCCACACAATGGCTAATGACCTCGCTTATTCTCATGCAATCACTTGACGGGTGGGGTCTATAGAAATATCTATGGCTGATATCTCTTCGGATGGATCCCTCAATAGATCAATGATCCTAATCGACTTGGGATTTTTCCATCGAGAAATACCCCTTTTCCACAACCTCTGGGTTCTTCCAGACGATTCTTTCTAAACTGGGGTTGTCCGACTGATCCGACGATCATCGAACCTCCACTTCCAATGGTCTGGAATATCTCATATCTTAGATCCTCTCAATGGTTAACCTACCCTACCAATCCTACAGGGATTCTATATCAGCGGATCCCATCGTAAAATCAATGGTTGATATCTTATCGGTCGAGTCATAGGCAGATCTATGGCTCTAGTCCTCTCAGACCTTCGATTTTGGGATTCTTTCATTGAAAGTTCCTTCTTCCCATTCTACACGGGTCCTTCTAAACACCATGACTTTGACAAGCCTAGTAGGAGGGATACGACTGGATATATGGTCAAGATATTTCCGGCCTAGCCTCCAAGTAAACCAATGACTCTCATTGAATTGGAAATTTCCCATCAGAAAGTTCACCTTGACACTACTCCAGGTTTTTTCTGAAAGGATTTCTCCAAATCTCGTATCTCCGACGAATGGTTGGGATCAATTCTCTGCATCAAATCTACGACTGAGGTTTCTTCTCGGGGTTTACTCAGGTTTTTCAACATGGTTAAGGGACGATTTGAGGGAAAATGACCCATGGTTGATCGATGGTCAGGTAATTTAACTCTACTCGTTGCAAACTTGTACTCATAAACTAAATTGGGCACTCATTTCCTTCCAAATCCTTTTGCATGAGAAGTACTACCAAAGAATGGTGAGATCCATAAGTATAAAGGAAAAATCACAATCAAAATCGAGACTACATGAAGCTAGAGCGTTAGAAATTGTAGTCTTAATATTTTTGAAAGCTTCATTTTCAACTTTCGTCCATTTGAATTCAACATCGTTTTTAATCATTTTTTGTAATGGTTTGCTAGTTTCAGAAAAATCAGGTATAAATTTTCTTACAAAATTATTCTTTCTAAAACAATATTGCATTGTTTTCGTGTCATGAGGAAAAGGGAGTTGAGAAATAACTTTGATATGTTTAGTGTAATACCCCTAGGCTGAACCCCAATTGTAAATGTACATATAGGTCGATGATCTAGGATATTTAGGGTGTGTTGAGGTCTAGATTCAAAACATTTTAGGGTGTGTTGAGGTCTAGATTAAAAAATAGTTAGGGTGTGTTGAGGTCTCAACAAATGTGGAATCACTAGATGAATCATAGAATCTTTGGATTTTTCCTTGAGTAAAAAATGAAACTCAATTTCAAATTCAAAAGTTAGAGAATTTTTTTAAAATAGTGACCACTCATATTTTCTATTTCAACTAACTCTAGATTCCCTTCCTTACTTTAATGCAAAGTCCATAGTTAATATCTAAAAGAGAACATGAGGTTAATTTTGATTTTAATAGAACTTCTGGCTAGAATGCATATCATAACTATTAGTGGCGGGGGCAGAGGGCCCATAGTGATAATAGTGGAGGCCATTAAATGTAAGGTGGACTAGGTCCACTATAGTATTAAATAAGGCCCACTATGGTAGTTAGATATATTAATAAATGTAAGAAGTCATTTTACATTTATTATATCTAACTACCATAGTGGGCCTTATTTAATACTATAGTGGACCTAGTCCACCTTACACTGAATGGACTCCACTATTATCAATATGGGCCCTCTGGGACCCCCCACTACCTCTCTATCTACCTAACATATTTTCCACCAACTTTTGGGATTAGTTTATTAAGTTATCCACACTAATCTCTCAATATTATGGTGTTGCTACACTACTCGCGAGCATCCATAGCCTCGGCTGAGTCACCCTGATATCATAGACCTTGTTTTGTT
>ML784248.1:427056-451377 GCA_009831015.1 Picea engelmannii | reverse complement strand
CACACACACACACACACACACACACACACACACACACACACACACACACACACACACACACACACACACACACACACACACACACACACACACACACACACACACACACACAAATATGAGAGATACAATAGCTTCATTAGCTAGATGACAATATTTGTTACCTAAGACATGAATAGAGTAGTTTGGTTATTAAGATCGTCACTTTCGATCGGAAAGTTCACCTCGACACTGCTCCAAGGTTTTTCTGAAATAATTTCTCCAAATCCCAGATCTCCGACGAATGGTTGGGATCAATTCTCTGAATCGGATCTACGACAGAGGTTTTTTTCTCGCGATTTACTCATGTTTTTCAATAGGTTTAAGGGACGATTCAAGGTAAACTGACCCATGGCCAGTACTGCAAGGCTTTCCCTCGGTTAGCCGGTAGATGTTTTCATTAAACATAAAACACCATTACATTGTTCATCAATTACAATTCACAAAGTCTTAAGCATAATTATAGACTTGGGGGAAAATGAGGTGTTACAAAATCTTTGAACCAAATATAATTGACAAGATACATTTTAACCAAAAAAAAGATATGAAATAAAAATATACTAGTATCAATTGGTGACTATATGTTCATATCTTAGTTCGAGGTGTAATATATGTGCAATAACATCAATATGGTTTTAGGTTGGACATGGATGAAAGTATTGGGTGCTTTCACCTTGAATTTTGAAATGGAATATTTGACATTTTCCTACAATAGGAAGAAGATAATGTTGCAAGACTTTACAATGAAATCACACACAATAGTTCCATCATCATATGATGTAAACGATGTGAAACATGTTGCAATTCAATGTGATAAGGAATCACTTGAACAAAATTATGTAGTTTTAGAAGAGAAATTGAGAAAATTGGATAAAGTTATTCTCAACAAAAACTGAGAAATTCTTTAAAACTAGAGGAAATTGCATTTCTAAAATGTATAAGTCCCCAATTCCAACAAAAAATAAAAGATCTTTAATAGCAGCATTATAGCAAAAAATAAGCTCACAAGGAAGAGATTAAAACTATCAATAAAGACCTATCTAACAATAATGAGGATTTATTGTCTGAGAAATCCTAATAAAATTTTACTTGCAAAAGCAAAAAAGTTAAAGAATGAAAAAAAGATGCAACGGAAAATCAAGAAATAACTTGTTAACATAGAAATCTTGATTGAACGAGTTTAACCGAGAAAATTTTTTTAGGTTAAAATTTAAACCATGGATAAGGAAACCCTAATCAACTCAATTAAAGTGGAAAAACCTAATGTCATCACTAACAAAGTTATATTATATGAAGAGCATCCAAGAATTGAGATTGAGAAGCAATCCAATGACAAGTCGACATGTAAAAATTCAGTTATAGTTGAAGGTCCATCAAGTGTTATTTATAAATTTGTATCTCATCCAAAGGATGCTGACACACCAATGAATACAAAAATATCAAAGCTCAATATGATGACATAAGTAAATGATGAAACTATTAAAGATGATATTGAGAAGAATCGACTTACTAGGGTATTGTATTATCACCCAAATTACAAAAGTCATAGCACTCAAGAATCAACATATCAACATTTATAATTTCCCAACTGAAGTCAACACTTTACTTATATAGCAAAGCATTTGAATATTAATACAACTCAAAGTAAAAAACAAAGAAGGTTGAATCAAGAACCTAGTTATCAGAGAGTTCCAGAAAGAATCCATTTAGGATGGATTGATCCATTTTCAATGCAATAATATTTTTCAAGGATTCAAAAGTCAAATCTCATTTTGTCCTTAACCTTATCATGTAAATTGTTGTTTTCCCATTCTTAAAGGACAAATCATTTTAATGGGGATGACTTGTAGTAGACCTAAGGTCTGTTTGTTGGGGGGGGGGGCACTTATAGTAGACCAAGAACCTCACCCTCTAGATCATATGCAAGGATGAGATATTATTCATGGTTCATGAAGAGAGAACGTGTGACAAGGAGGATTTGAACTCAAGTGGGGAGGATACCAATTCTTCCTCTTAACCACCCGAGCTATATCCAATTGACATAGATCTAGGGTATATTACCACTAATGTCATATTGTTATCAACAATTATTATGTAATAATAGTCATAGGTCATAATTCACTTTTACATTTTAATAATGATAATCCATCCCTTTCCCAAAGGGTATGACTAATCACCCCAACATGTATTTGTATACACATTATTGTATCTAAATGATATCATCGCATATCGATATTCATATTACTAAATATTTGTTTATTTTATGGATCTTATAGAGTATCGTTTTAATGGGTGAGTTTATAATGGAACTATCAAGGTTCACTTCAAATACATTATCTAAAACTAGAAACTTGTCAATCCTTTTAGTAATGTCTACCCTTCATGTCTTTTTATTTCTCCATATAAGCTTTAGATCTAGTAGTTTAACATCCACTAGGCCATTTTCTTCAAAAAAACTTTTGGAAAAAACTAGCTAGTGTATCATGTCTTCTCTCCTCTCCCCATATTTCACTTCTTCTCATCACCAAGTTTAAACCCCCTTCACAAACCATGTGTTTAGGAAAGGAGGCCTCATCCATTATTTTAATTCAGTGTCCTTTCTATTGTGGCATGACCCATAGTCGTTTGCAAAATTTATGTCTATGGTCAAGTCCATCACATAAAGGGTGCATATATTGTAGTTTCCAAAAAATCATGATTATTTATCTTGCATAATTGCCTCCCTCCTACTACCAACCATTTCGATTGTCCTCTAATATTTCTCACAACAAAATTCCACCCTCTAAGAAGCTCCTAGAGTGGACCTACCCAACATAACATAGTCCCATTTACAAAGAGAACCTCTATGTTGTACTACTTGACCATTCTCCTTTGGGGATTTTATTTCTAGGGTGCCCCTAAACCCCTTATATTTATGGATAGGCAAGCCATTTATTCCTATTTTGCAAGGCCATCCCCACTCTAAGGGATTATTTTATGGAACTGTAATTTCCCCTCTTAACCTCAACTTTTGCATGTACCTCTAAGAGTTGGATAGGAGACTTCCTTCATGGACACATTTGTATGGTTACACATGTATCAAATTCCAAACCACTTCCTCTACCCTCTATAGTCTCACTAACCTTATATATTTCACTTAAACTTAGGACACGTAGGGGGTTTCCAACACCTTTACCTTTCTTATATGTTTGTGTGCTCTTGTGTTCTTCTTGCAACACTACGGCTACCTATTTTAGCATTAAAACTTCATATATGAACTACTTAGGGATGGACCCTATGCCTTCCTTGATATGAGAATCCTATGCAAATTATGTCCCTTCATCAATTTTTCTACATTGTCATAGTGACCACCCTGAAGGAATGATGTGTAGGGTCGGGGTGTGTCCATCACCTCCTTCCCTCTTTCTTTGTGCCTAACTTCCTATGTAACTCAAATTATATATTCTTTTGTTTTATATGCTAGTAGTGATTGCCTTTATTTTTCATCCATGACAATCTCCTTGCATAGATTGTTATTCTCTACCTCTTCCTTATTTCCCGTGTCAAAGGTAGTCTATGAACTAAGATTCTCCTCTACTCAAAGTTTCAAGTTTTTTAGTCTAATTTGGGTGAAACTAAAAACTCCTTAAGGTTTGGTTGCCATACCTAAAGTGGCTCAACATCTGGCTAGAGTCATCTAACATGTCATTTTCAACCCTCTTTGGAAAAACAATTTTAGATGATCATAGCCTCTATATACAGTGCACCTAAAGTGAATGTTTTCATGATCCATAATATATTTTTATTTCCATTCTATATAGCTCAATCTCGATTCCACCAAGATGACCATCCCCAAATCCTAGTTTTATGCATATTTTTTCCATGGTTGTTGATGAGATTTCCATGCATTTTGTATTATCATCCGTTTTGAAATACTTCCCTATCTTATTATCTATGGCCTTGAAAAATTCTTCATTCCATAGTGCTAGGGGAGATGGGGCAATTTAACCCACACATTGGCTAAATGTGTTACGACTCTTAGTGGCTTAAATATGGGCTCCCAAAATTTAGATTTAGTACGGAGTTCTCCCAAAACCATATACCAATTCCTATCTCAACCATGTCTAATATTGGTTAGAAAACAAAGTTAATATACCCTCTTGCCATCACGTATAATTTTAGAACATACACTAGTTTATATTTCCGGTTTTTGTCCATATCATGTTTAGGTTTGTATTTTCACCCATTTTCTCGGCCAAAAAATTGCCTTGTCAAGGATGTTTCTACATACGTTAGGGTTTTTTCACTGACAACTTATGAATCTATAAAAACATGCATCCTATCTTGCCTTAGATTTATTATCTTACCCCCCTTGTTTCTCCTACTTTCCCTAATTTTATCACATGTAAAGGTGACCTCCCTCTAAGTAGCCTCTAATCCCCCAGTGGCTTCATTTTCATCTAAAAGCATCCCTAAGATTGAAGTAGGGTGTTTGTCCCAAAATTCCCCAACATACTCATTGAAAATAGAAGAGGTATCTCTTATCTCTATTAAACTAGATGAAGGAGGTGAGTGAGGGGTTGACTTACTAGGACATATATGTAGCACCAAAAAATATGCAAATGCCTTTTATTCACCATTACGTGGAGGAGAAATTATGACTACTTGATGAATGTCTTTCTATTTGGCATGTATAGACTTTCCAACACTTCTAATTCCTTTTTTTATCCCAAAAATAGACACCTCATGATGTTTTCCTTATTTGATCCAACTCCCATTTCCATGCAGTGAAAGAAATTTATGTTGCAGGGGAGAAGTGTGGTGGTATTTCATTTGGTTTGAATTATTGGAGAAATTCAACACATCCACCCTTTCCTTATGATGATTGTATCACATCATATCTTCACTACTCTTGTGAAGCCCTATCACAACTTGGTTGTTCCATATGATGGAATAGAGTGGAGGAGAGTAGGAAAAACCCTCCATGATTCCTCTGTTATCCTTCAGTTTTGTGATATGGAGGTTTGATGTTTTGCAAATCCAAGATGAGACTAAGGGAATCCATGTCACATTAATAGACCATTCTCCAAACCATGGTATAATTGATGCTCTAAGAGGACAAGTCTAGATGAACAAATTTTTCCAATAATGTTTTGACCTAATCCCTTTTGAGTTCCACTATGGATCCTCACTAGGGGAGGCATCTTAAGGAAACATGTAGATTTTCCTTCATGCTGCAAAATAATCCTTCCCTCTTATTTTCTCCAACCTTATCTCTTTCCTTCCATGCTATAATAACTTCCTCTTATGATGGGAATATTATGGTTCCACCCTCAAAATCCAGAGGATCTTGCATTAATCCACTAGTTCTTCATCTTCCTATATCTCTTCAGGTGCCTAATAGGAATTACATTTTATGGATGATTAGTGGAGATCATTATTTTTCTTTGCTTGGTTCATTGAACATTAGCAATGAGAGGAATATTTTGTTTGGAGGTTAGTGTTTTTGTACTTGTACTTGTTTTTTTTTATATGTATAATTTTTTTCTATTAATCAATGGGAAGCCATGAATATCAACTCTACATTAACATAATACAATTTTTTAGCATGCTCTTGTAGGAATGAATACACATTACTTAAAAATGAGAATGCATTCCTTTTAAACTAGCATTGATGCCTTCCAAACCACCATGCAATTTTCTAAATACACATACAAAAGAACACAAAGGAGGTCCATGGAATTGAGTTGGGGGTGGGGGGGAGGGCAGGGATGATTTTACAACTAGGTAGAGATTAATTGGGAATCATTGCAAGTGTCTTACAACTCCATCACCATTAGAAAGGTATATAATGGTTTGTGGAGTAAGTGGTAGAAGGAGGGATAATCACTTTCTATCAAGCCAAATATCGATGTGAACCCCTCTCCTAGCACTAGCGGGGATGGTGCAGTCAATGCCATTTTTTTAATTTTTATTTCGATGTGGGTATATATTTTGATAGTGTTTCAATGATTTCTTTTATGAAATGATATTTTAGTTTAATATTGTCTTTCTTGTATAGTTTTTTTTTTTTTTTTTTTAAAGTAGTTAAACTTAGTATTAACATGGTATAAAAAAGTGTACAATCAACATATTGTGTGGCTTGCCACCTAAGAAACCAAGACCATAGAGGTAGCAACATAGTAATGTATATGTTCTTTCATTCAAACTAGCATAGTTGATAAAGACATAAAAAATAAATAATTACCTTCCTATCCTATCATAAGCTAAGGAAATACAACAAAATAATAGTGATTGAGAGGGAGGTTGATGGCTCCTCTCAACAAAATTGTTGTAGGCTTTAAAGAGGCTATGTTGGAAGATCATTTTCCTTCTATGACCATGTTTTCCCAATGCTCTTCTGCACTGATTCATCGTCCACCAAAATAGGATTAGATGGAGAGGCTCCATACATATGTGCAGGATTAGAATAATCCATGAGGGAGACTGGAGGGTCTACTAAAGAAACCTCTAAAAACTCAATGTTGAACACATCTCTACATATGATATCAAACTTTTGTTCCATGCGATGCAGTTTTTCCTAGATGGAAATACAAAGGCCCCCATTTTCCTCGACTAATTGAGCAACGAAAGACTTGTTGAGATATTAAAGCTCAGTGATATTGGAAATCTTGGTATCCCTAGTTCATGAGTAACCAGGGTCATAAATCCACTATTTTAACTCAACCTCCACCTACCCTATGGAGAGATAATTTTGCTTCTTCTTGACTTTCTTTTCCATATCCTCAATTTTTCTTTTAGTTTCCTTGGAGAAACAAAGTTGGAAAGTTGTGACTCCCCATATAACATCATTTTGATCCCAAGTGGCTCAAGGACGAAGCTTGCCCCCCTGATCCAAAGAAGCATGGGTATGCGAACAGATTAAAGGCATAAGATCATATGTGGAACTAGTGACCTAGAAACCTGTTCACATTTGAGAGGGTGGATTGGAAGGCCTTTTAGGCCATGTAAATGTCATCATACATTATATTATCCTAAGTGAAATGTAAAGTCAAGTAAACGATACATGAAAATGCACCTAACAAATGATTAGTTGGAGTCGCTCCAACCACATCCTTATGTATAAATACTCATAAAGAAGGAATAAAGACTAAGATGGATATCATTCCCTAAATTATCTCTTCTTTGTTAGGTTGTGTGTGTTCTTGATGTGTTTAATGTATCTCTTCTTGAATGCTTTTGTAATCTAGAATATTACAAGAGTGGTGTTGTTTCCTCCCTCATTCAGTGCGAGTGACAACAACAACGAATGAGGGTGGTTCAAAGATAGAAACAATGGTGATAAATAAGACCTGCAAATCCAAAGATTTCTCATGCTTCTCATGGATGTTGCTCAACTGAAGACAAGCTTGCAACCTACACAAGAAAGGTGATGTTGCTTGCAACCAAGTAGATAAAAAAGGTTCATGTTGTTGTTGGCCAAGTCGAAATTGAAAGAATGTGTGATGCTTTGTTGACACCACAATAAAATAAAATGATGTTTCCTAATGAGATTTCACATATAGTACATGAAGAACATTCCATATGCCACTTGACATTGATTATCTATCAAAGGAGGAGATGCTTGAGATGCATCCCAACTACTGAGATTGACTGACCGACTAAAAGAAGCTATCTATTTATTGAAGCATTGTAGCAGCTTGATCATTGTGCTCAACTAGCTCACAGGTAAAATGAGAATCACTAGAGATTTCGATGGTCAGAGGGTGATGAATCTGGTTGATGGTCGGAGTGCTCAATGAAAAAATAATGCATGCTCCATTGCATGGTCGAGTGAGTTATAATATCTACCTTAACTTCAATTTGGGGAGAACTAGTAACAAATCTTGAGTTAGGAGAAAGTGCATCAATCACGCAAGAGTTTTCCTTTGAAATCGAACAAAGAATGGTTGATATGGTCGACTGGTGACTACCCAGGTAATAAGAAAGGAGATCCAAGAAGAAGCAACGATCCATTAAGTCATCCATGCAATACGCAATTGAATTTCCTTACTAGCGATGCAATAAGTCATTCATGCAATATGAAATAATATTTTTGTTGTTCCATATACCTTTGGAATGCTAAAAATGCACACATACAACAACTAATGCAAGCAAATGGTGAATCCCCCAATGAAGAATCAAGAATCGTGTCGACTTGGTAGTTGAGTGTGCAACTGACAATCGACTGGTCAACTTGGGAATTGCACCCATTTTCTTGGGAATTGCATCTTCTTTAGAGGTTGTATGGGACCAAGCCTTGAGTTGGTGCACACATTCTCCTTGAACTTGCCTCTTCCCTTTACACTTCATTGAAAGGTGCATGGAATTATGGGTTCTATGGCCCGAGTCATTTTGTTCTAATCTATAGATGGAATTAATCGATCGAGTTAGCATTACAAATCTATAGGAGTTGTATTACCTTACATGTAATGTCCCCTTCCAAGTAGGAGCTTCAGAGAGGAGGGCTTAGTAGTCTAAACATCTCCTTTTAGACTATATCCAAGAAGAAATAGGAGAAAAGGGTCATTTGATGTCATTTCATTAGGTGAAAAGTGAGAAAAGATATTTTAAGTGACTTAAGGAATATAAAGCTAAATATAGAAGTCGCTTAAGTGAAATGAGATAATTATAGAGGTCAACGAAGAATTAGGGTTGGGAGAGTATATGAAGGAGAAAAACGACATAATCCCTCATTATTACAAATTATGATTTGATAATTGAGCTCTGAGGAGGAAACACATAGGTTTAGGAGAATGAGTGGAGGATTGTGGATTCCAGGAGGAAGACACCAATTGATTGGATTCGGTGTTGAGAGACACATTGGGAAAACCATACAGATTTTCCATTGCTTCATCACAGTTTTAGCAACATTTTCAACGTGGATTCCAGAGGAGGGAATCTATCACAAAGTAGGTCACTTCACCTGAAGAGTCCTAGTGAATATCATCCCTTCAAACCCAGTTGATATCAGGGCAAGTTGTTTCCATTGAACCATCCAGAGCGGATTTCTAAGCATCCTAGCCACCAAGGCGTCATATTCAAGCAATGGGGGTTTGCAGTTGGTTTACCGACAACATATATAGTACAATTTATCAGATCTACTCATCCCGGGACACATTGATCCAGATTCCTCCCAACACATTGGAGGAGGTAGGGTGCCTCTGTTGAGACAATTTACATCATATTTTGATGGTGGAATCATCCAGGGCGACTTATCCAGCCATTTTCGACAGTGGTAGCATAACTTTGTGGGTGAAAATAAGGGAAAGAAGGTCGCCAACCTTGGGGACTTAGAAGATTAGCATATCCTTCCAAGCCAATTGATCTTGGAGTAGGGCGCATCTACTGAGATAGTTTCCATCAGTTTCCATTCATTATCTAATCTATCTGAAACTATTTGATTATTATTTACATGCATGCAATTGTGAGTGAAATTTTTTACATGCATGTGATTGTTTGTAATTGACTACTTAATCAAAATATCTAAACAAGCCATTCTACTCAAACAAACAAATGTGCTAGCTTCACATGAAGCTCAAAACTATTGAAACTCAATAAAAAAAACCTTAATTGCATCTAGAATCCCAAAGAGTATCATTTTTGGCAGCAGATAGTTATCATTGGAGGTTAATATCCAGATCTACGGATCTAGGGATCTTACAACGGTATTAGAGCTTTAGTCCTTCCAGTTTGTGACTAAAGTTTCCATGAGTTCAGAAGAGAACCCAAGGGGACGTGAGCATATAGGTGACAAATTCGTCACTTACAGTAGGCACAAAGAGAGGAGAGGACCAAGATCATATTATTCCCCCTTTCCTCATAGTTCATAGAAAGAGGAAGAGGCACAATGGGAAGCAGAAAGAAGGGAAGAGCCTGAGGCAGAGAGGAGGATGGGAGACAAATATTAAAGGCCAGAAGGTAGTGGCAAAGAACCCATGTACTCAGAAACGACCTTCATGCAGGTTCTTAACAATTTAGTGATCAGTCAGCATGCCATGACTCGGTCTTTGGCATGGATTGTAGATAGATTGGCTATAGGGAACATTCCAGGATAAAATTTCCTCCATGCATCATAGGAGAACTCAGTGGCCTGTAGTAGACCCCATTCACCTACTCGTACCTACACATTGTTGAGTAGGATTCCCAGGCCATTATTACCTAGCTTTCAGAGGGCACTTCCAGGAGCAACGCAACGACCAGTAGCACAGAGATCAACCACACATGCAGAGAATATTACTGATTGACGGAGAGAGTATGCATCCCTAGGGCCAGAGTTCCATAATAACATGATTTTAGTAGAGTATTGTGGACTTAGACTCAAGAACATTCCTAGAGATCCTCAGAGGAGAGGAAAACATCAACAGTAAGGACATAACATGGAGTTCATTTGGAGAGTAGGGAAACTCACTATACCCTCTTTCGATTGATCATCCAAATGTACTTCCAGAGCTTGGGTACAGAAACTCGACACATACTATAAGCTCAACCAGATGACAGAAAATGAAGCCATTAGTTTCGCTACTTTTCATTTTGAGGGAGAGGCACACGAGTGGTGGCACCATGGACTGGTGACATTGGGTCATAGTCACATCACCTCATACAGGTAGTTCACCGAGATACTTATGGATATTTGAAACGAGGGATCTAGAGATCCACTTCAGGGACTTAGCCCAGTTGAGACAAACTAGTACACCTGATGCATTTATCACAGAGTTTCAGAGAATATTCATGACAGTGACAGACATTTCAGATCCTAGACTGATCATGCTTTTCACAAAGGGTCTCACAGAACCCTTGAGAGTATGGGTGAAGGCCTACATACCTCACACACTATAGTATGCCATCCTATGCACTAGAGATCTAACAGACTTAGTGTCAAAAAACAAAATTTTTTACAAACCCTTTGTGCCACAGAAGGACCAGTATAGGAAAACATTCCAGAGAGAGTGGAACGGTAGGGATAATTTGGATGATGATACGAGGCGTGAGCTTATGAGGAAGAATCTATGCTTCACCTACAAATACCCATGGGTCCCTGGCCACAGTTGCATGGGCAAGGGAGAAATCCACTACATTGAGGTTGCAACAGACAGTGATGAGGAGGAATAGGGCAGTCAGGCACAAGACAACGAGTCCATCAGCCCAGTGGAAGAGCCATTGCATGCGTAGGAGCAACGTCCATGAAGACCACCTACATCAGTAGGGGCCCAACCACCGGTAGATCCACAACCTTGTGAGAATGCTAAGAGATGAGTACCAGCAAAGGGAGGAGTCATAGCGACCCTTTCTAGATTCCCTCGGTATGTCACCGTTGGGATCAGAGGGACTATTCAGAGACAACGAGCCATTGCCTTGGTAGATGGTGGGGCAACCTACAACTTCATTGGTGTTGCATTGGTAGTTAGGTGAACACTATAGATAGAGAAGTTTGAGGGGTTTGATGTTGAAGTAGTAGGTGGCCACACGGTGGAGTATTTGGACAGAGTTACAGACTTGGAGGTGAAGTTAGGTAACTACACCATGAGAGATAAATTCTATGTAGTTGGCCTATCTAACACAGATGTGGTGTTGGGAGTCCAATGGTTGATCACCTTGGGAAATATTTCTACCAACTACCAAACCCTTGAGATGGGGTTCAGAGACATGTTGACGGGTATATGTGAACACATCGTCAACGGGAAGGGAATGATCAGTCTGAGGTTGTCTAAATAACCTAATTCATTTAAGATAACCTACCCTTACGGGTTTTACGGCTCCATTAGCCGATGGGTAGAACTAAGGTAAACTATGAAAGAAAAACAAAGATAACTATCTACCTACATGAAATTAATATGTACATTCACTAATATATTTATGTTATAATATATAAATATTACAAGCCTTTATTTACAAGATACACAATATATATATATATATATATATATATATATATATAAGGTTTATATAAAGCCTTGTGAAACTAATTGCTAAACATAATTTAAGTACCATATAAACATACAAAAACTATTTTAAAACTAATTACTAATTTAATTAAAGAAAAAACACACAAAAAGGGAATGAATGTAAATTTTAATGATATAACTTAAATGGGAAAAGCAGTTCAAGTTTAAATGTTAATTCACATTCATTCGATAAAAATAAACAAACTAAACTAATAAATACAAACAAACATGTTACTGATCAACAACCAAAAGTGACTGGTAAATACGTCTTCCTGTGTGAGGTATGCTCCTGTGATCTATTTACTAAAGAGAAATCTATTGATAAACAAGTTACTAAGTAGCGGGTCTTATGTTATCTCTCAAATAAATTCAAGCGATAAAATGATTCAAATATCATTAAAAATACAGAAATGATGATTAAAATATGATCCAATGTTAAATTTAACAACTGAAAAAACATGCGTGAGAGCAATCCCAATCAATGTGATTAATCATAACAAGCTCCTAACATTTAAAATAATTCAAAATATTACAGAACCTAACTCATAATATATTCAACATATAGATCATGCAGAAATGGAATAATAAATTGTTATGAAAAGACATATAGATATACATCAACTAACAGGACAAAGCTAATTAAATTGAAATATATCACAAGTCTTTTAAGAGGAATATGAAAATTATATATGATCAAAACAATATTCATACCAAACATTCCATAGTCAAGAACAAATCCATAACGCAAAAATTCTTGTCCATATCCTCCTTTCAAATCAAAATTTCAGTCCATTTTCCAAAAAAATTATTTCCCATGGACTATTTTCAACCCTAATATTTATACAGGAAAAATCAATGGGGCAAATCTAAATCAATTTCCCCAAAAATGGTTTGTCAAATCCTCACTAATCTCCAAGAGATTGTCTTTAATGCATTCTTGGATGAAGATATGATCCCATGGGGTTTATTTTGCATAGAACCATCTAAAGATATCATGATCTGATTTGTTTGCTATCTGGTTTATCACTCTGGGCGTCGTCGGGCAATGGTCGCAACATAAACGTACCCTTGAAAGAACCGTATATATTTCCAAAACAACGTACATTTAGGAGAAAATTCTCCTTGATAACCTATTTGGGGATGTTTTGAACAAAACCCATGTCTTAGTTTGTTCATATTCTTCTTCATTTGGCCAGAAATCACATCTGAAAATAGTTACTCAGTTCTAATCGCACCCAAGACATCCAAACTGTTGGTAATGGTATGTAGGTTTCTAGAATCTTGTTGTATGCATTTGGCTGTAATAATCACATCAAAATCTCACTCCATGTCAAAGAATCAACACCTGAAAGCCATAAAATCAAAATAAATAAAAAACTCAAATATTTTAAGAGTAGTTATGATTCTAAAGAATATCTCAAACAATTTATAAAATAAATTAAAACTAAATATAAAATAAAGACATTTTAATTAAAGAGTCAAATAAAAAGAAAGGATCAATATTTTAAACAAAGTCAATCAAAAACATATTTACACAAATACTATGAACCTGGCGAAAACACTTGCTAGGGAGTGAGTAAAAGATGATAGTATGTTTTGAATAGAGATGCAAAACAAGGTGCAAGTTGGGCATCCAACAAGACAATGAGGGGAAGAAGGTTGTACAGAGGGGTATGTCGATAGAGGAACCCAAGACAGTTTCGATGAAGAGGATGGAGAGGATCTTTAGGCATGGGGAAGTAGCATATGCAACAGAGTGCGTAATCACCACGCGAAGGGATTCAGGCAGCCAACAACAATACCAGACAGAGATCAAGATTTTGTTGAGTCAGTATTAACAAGTTTTTGGTCTGATTCCGCCAGGGAGACCCCCAGACATAGGGTTTGAGCATGCCATCGATATGGAGGAGTGTGCAAAACCCGTGATTACAACACCCTATCGTCATCCTAGGAGGTTCAAGGATGATATAGAAAAAGCAATCAAGGAATTGCTAGCAATGGGACACATCAGACCCAACAGTAGTCCATTCACTTCTTCAATTGTCTTAGTCTTGAAGAAGGATGGTACCATGAGGATGTGTATATATTATTGTGCTTTGAACAAGAATACATTCAAAAAATGGTATCCTATCCCACGCATTGACGAGTTGGTGGACGAACTGCATAGAGCAGTTTTCTTCTCTAAGATTTACTTGTGCTCTGGATATCATCAGATCATTATTCAAGAGCAAGATATAGAGAATATGTAATTCATATACCACTATGGACACTTTTATTTCCTAGTTATGACATTTGGGCTAACCAATGCACCAGCCACATTTCAATCCTGCATGAACCATGTATTCTGAGATCACTTGAGGAAATTGGTATTGGTTTTCTTCGACGACATTTTGATATACATCGGGAAATGGGAGGAGAAGAATTTGGATGAGGTACTTAGCACTATGGATTGATAGTCATTGTATGCTAAGGAGTCAAAGTGTGAGTTTGGCACGACATAAATACTATACTTGGGGCACATTATCAGCACACAGGGGGTACAGGTGCACCAGGAGAAGATCCGGGCCAATTTGGATTAGCCAATGCCCAAGAATGTGACAGAGTTGAGGAGTTTCTTTAGGTTTTGTAGCTATTATAGGAGGTTCATGAAGGGTTTTTCACGGTTAAGGGAACCACTCACTGACCTCACCAAACAAGGAGTCTTCATCTGGACAGACTAGTCGTAGAAGGCATTTGAGCATATGAAAGAAGTCATGGGCACGTGCCCAGTACTAGCATTTCCAGATTTCATGCTACCATTTGTTATGGAGTGTGATGCATCAAGAGAGGGGATCAGAGCAGTGTTGATTTATCGGGGACACCCCATTGTATTTGAGAGTAGGAATCTCAGCCAGTACGAGAGGTTGTATTCTATATATGACAAGGAGATGCTTGCAATCGTGCATGCTTTGACCAAATTCAGGAAGTACTTGGTGGACATCAAATTTGTGGTCAAGACAGACCATAATAGTTTGAAGTATTTCCTTGATTAGAAGGATCTTAGTGAACACCAGCAAAAGTGGGTGACAAAGGTCCGGGCATTTGATTTTGACATAGAGTATGTCAAGGGGAAGAAAAACATTGTGGCATGTGCATTATCTAGGAGGCCAACAACTTGTTCCTTGATGGAGATTTTAGTAGATTGGAAATCCCACTTGTTAGTGGAATATTCCAAGGATAAGTTCTCTTGTGAGCTATTGGATGGGAAGGTACATGACGACAAGTACAGAGTCAGGACGATGTCATATTCTATAAATAATGAGTCTACCTAGTGCCAGGATCGGGTATCAAAAAGAAGATTTTGGCAGAAGTACACGACTCTCCATTAGCAGTCCATCATGGGTTCTTCAAAACTTACAGGCAGGTCAGGGAGATATTCTCTTGGAAGGGTCTCAAGTAGGATATGATGAGACATATCAATGAGTGTGTGACTTTTCAGCAGAAAAAGTTTGAGCAGACACTTCCAGTAGGGTTAATTTAGCCACTTCTCATTCCGAAGTAAAAATGGGAAAGTATATCCATGGACTTCATTACAGACCTACCCAAGGCTCAAGGTAAGGATTGTATTTATGTAGTGGTCGACAAATTGAACAAGTTTGCACATTTCTTCGTGATTCCTACCGAATACAGAGTAGTGCAGGTGGTCGAGATATTCTTCAGAGATATTTTTAGACTTCACGGGTTGCCACAGAGTATAGTAAGCGACAAAGACAGTCAGTTCCTCAGTACATTTTGGCAGGAGGTATTCATATTGGTGGGGACAGAGTTGACACCGAGCACCAGTTACCGCCCCCATATTGATGAGCAGATGAAGATAGTAAACAAGTGGGTAGAGGGTTGTTTGAGGAACTATGTGAGTGGACAACATAGAGCATGGGTAAGGTGGTTACATCTTGGATATCATTGTTACAATACTACCTTCCACATGTACATAGGTATGACCCTATTCATAACATTGTATGGGTATGATGCTCCCACTTTGATTGACCTAGTTTTTGGAGACAACCAAGTTCACAAGGCCAAGGAATGGATAGTAGAGAGTCATGATATTCTCAAGGTACTAAAGGATAATTTACAGATGGCACAAAATCATTAAAAGGTGAATGCAGACAGACATAGTGTAGAGTGTAGCTTTGAGGTTGGGGATATAGTATTTTGAGGCTACAACCATATAGGATGTCATCCTTGAAGAAGAGCGAGCAGAAGAAGCTCAAGCCAAGGTTCTATGGATGATATAGGGTCATACGCAGGGTAGGCGAAGTGGCCTATGAGCTAGAGCTACCATAGGGGAGTCAGATCCACAATGTGTTCCACGTTTCTTGTCTTGAGAAAACAATGGAACAATTCACCAGCACTTCATAGGAGCTTCCACCGTTGGATGAAGAGGGGTCATTGAATTTAGTTCCTGAGGAGATATTGGAGTTCAGAGTGAGTTTATTGAGGAGCAAGGTCATCCAAGGGTCTTTGGTCATATGGAGGGGACTTCTAATAGAGGATGCTACTTGGGAGAGTGAGCAGATTTTGCAGCACCATGGGTTGATGTTGCTTGAGGAAAAGAAAACTCAGGAAGTGAGGACTGTAATGTTCCGTTCTAAGAAGGAGCTCTAGAGAGGTAGGATTATTAGTCTAAACATCCCCTTTTAGACTATATCTAGGAAGAAACAGGGGAAAAGGGTCATTTGATGTCATTTCATTAAGGAATGTTATATTTCAAAAGTGACATTAAGTGAAAAGTGAGAAAATCTATTTTAAGTGACTTAAGGAATATAAAGCTAAATATAGGTCTCTTAAGTGAAATGAGATAAGTATAGAGGTCAACAAATAATTAGGGTTGGGAGAGTATATGAAGGAGAAAAATGACCTAATCCCTCATTATTACAGATTATGATTTGAGAATTGAGCTCTAAGGAGAAAACACACAAGTTTAGGTGAATCAGTGGAGGATTGTGGAATCTAGGAGGAAGAAACTAGTTGATTGGATTCGATGTTGAGGGACACACCCTAGCCAATTGGGAAAACCATATAGGTTTTCCATTGCTTCATCACAGTTTTAGCAGCAATTTTAGTGTGGATTCCAAAGGAGGGAATCTATCACAAAGTAGGTCGCTTCACCTAAAGAGGCCTAAATAATCTTATCCCTTCAAGCCCAGTTGAGATCAAGGAAATGCACTTTCATTGAACCATATAGAGTGGATTTATGAGCATCCTAGCCACCAAGTTGTCATATTTAGGCAGTGAGGGTTTGCAGTTGGTTTACCGACATCAAATATAGTATAGTTTATCATATATACTCATCCAGGGAGACATTGAGCCAGATTTCTCCCGAGCCATTGGAGGAGGAGGCAGGGAGACTCTATTGAGATAGTTTATAGTAGATACTGATGGTGGAATCATCCACAATGACTTATCCAACCATTTCCGACAGTTGCAGCGTAAATTTATGGGTGAAAAGAAGGGAAAGAAGGTCGTCGGCCTTGGGGACTTAGCATATCAATAGATCCTTCAGAGTAAGTTGATATTGGAGCAGGGTTCATCTAGTGAGCCAATTTCCATCAGTTTCTGATGGTGGAATCCAACAAATCCACCTTGCATGTAGCAGTTCCTCATGCATGAAATAGTTTTCCACATGCATGTCATACAACCAGCTTGCATGTCATCCTTTAGGCCTTGCATGGTACTAATCTTTCAATGCATGTAGTTTCTGGTACTTTTCTAGTTTATATCTTTGTATTTCCAGCATATATCCATTCATTATATAATCTATCTGAAACTATTTGATTATTACTTACATGCATGCAGTTATGAGTAAAATTTTGTACATGCATGTGATTGTTTGTAATTGACTACTTAAGCAAAATATCTAAACAAGCCATTCTACTTAAAAAAAAAAACATGAAAGCTTCGCATGAAGCTCAGAACTATTGAAACTCAATTAGAAACCCTTAACTGCATCCAGAATCCCAAAGAGTATTAGTTTTGGCAGAAGATAGTCAGTAGTTGAGGTTAATATCCATATCTGCGGATCTAGGGAACTTGCCTCTTCCCTTTACACTTCATTGAAAGGAACATCGAATTCTGGGTCATATGGCCCAAGTCATTTTGTTGTGATATGGAGATGGAATTAAGTGATTGAGTTAGCATTACAAATATGAAGGAGTTGTGTTACCTTACACTATCAAAGAATCATGTGAACAGGTTGTGGTTCGACCGTGAAGATGATGTTGTACATTTCAAATCCTGAGATCTTCCCGATAGGAGACTTTGCAATATATTCAAGCATTTGCACCCTTCTCTCTCAATGGTCGATGGCAACTAGAGTGTCATCATTATGGAATAACAAAGTTGAATGGGGAAACAATAAGTTTGATCGACTTGTGAGGAAACAATGGGGGACCTAGATATGGCATTGATGAGAGTGAAAAAACAAATGGATGATCACTTTATCAAACATTGCATTGGAGGACAATGTAGGTTGGAGTATCAACTACATATGCAAGTTGACTTGGAGTGTGAGCCAACTAAGAGATAGAAATGTTGGTCGACTGGTTAACCTGGTCGACTAGTGAACACCCCGACTAATATTCAGCTAGTCAACTAACCAAAAAACCGACTGAGTGGATGAAAGTGTTGACTTCTACCACTTGGGAAGAGTGATTGTGCACTTGGAAAAACTATTGATCTAACAATTTCATTCGATGGGTTGAAGAGATAGTTATTGTTATCCATAATAATCTTGGGGATATTGTATAGTGTTGCTTGGGAGACTAAAATAGCTCGCGTGGTCGGTACAAGGATGGAAAGATCAAATATATATTTTCCCCATAAATGAAGCCTAACAAATTCATTGGATCGCACCAAGTCAACACTTTGAGATTATAAGAAACGTTGATCATTCATATTTAGTGTTCAAATTTTGAAGTCTATTGTAATTTTGGGTTGCGAAATATATCAAAGGTGTAAAGGATAAAGCTATGTAAAGGAAATTGAGTCAAAAATTAAGTCAAACGAAAGGAGGCGGTTAAACAGGTGTTATCAAAGGTAGGTGATCCCCTCCATTATTGTAATGTAAGTCGGTTTCTAGTTGATGATATTGGTTCCTCACTAATGTTAGTCAATATCCAATCGACAACATTTAGTTGATTTTGTAAAAATCCACTACTGGCAAAGAGTCTTTGTATAATTGAGTTATAGTTATAGTTGAGTCCCTTGAATCATGCACATGCAATAGAGTTTAATTAATTCATAGTCAAAGTTGTCTTTCATGTAATGTAAAATGTAGACTCCATACATTCCAAAGAGAAGCATAGCCACCATTGATAGTAGCGACATAGAAAGAAGTTTGATGAGCAGTAAAGCAGTAAGCACATAGGCATGGAAGCTGTTGAAACATATATATTTTTCTAAACCTTAGACTAAAAATAAATTTCATTTTTTGTTTAAATAAAAAGAGCACAAAAATGCACTTGTATAATCACCGTCAAAACAAAGTCTTCCAATCAATCCAAAGGTTTAAATGTCTTAGCAGATTATGGAGCCTAATTTTTAATCAATGAATCAATCTATTTAAAGGTTTGCTTTTGAAATTTCGGGAGTCGGGGTTTCGTGAAATGCGAAGGTTTGATATTGAGCATCCTTGAAGTCTCGATACCCGAAATCACGAAGGTTTTAAATGTTAAGCCTAATTCATTAATGATTAAGTAAGATTAACAAGGAGTAAATCTTGTCGCGACTTCACGATTCAGGATGCTCTCACATATAAAGGCTTTGAAGTCTTGATACCCAAAACCCTGACATTTTAAAACTAATCGCGATTAATTAAGAGTGTTAAACATGATTATAGTTAATTAAGACTCATTGTTACTTCGTGTTTCGTAAGTCTTAGTTTAAACTACTTTAAAGATCCCTGAGACCCGAAATGCCGAAACTTGATTAAGTGGTAGGTACAATTAATTAAGGTACTAAATAAGGATTGTACTCAAATTAATTTATTGCTCAAAATTAACTTAGATACATTCAAATTTTGCGCTTTTCTTGAGATATCGACCATAAATGACATTAATATCTGATTAAGGGAAATGATTCCAAATACGATAAGATTTTAACGCCCAAATATTTTTATTAAAGGAATTAAATGCATTGTCAGTGAAGGTATACACATGGTTTGTGCGTTTAAGGCAAAAAAGATTTTTAGTTTTGAATCATTTTCTTGTTTTCTTAGAGCTGGCTTAGCGAAATAACTGGTTTTTTTCATTCTCATTCTCTGTAATAGGTAACAAAACTCTGAATTTGATATCATGGCTCCATGGAAAGCGCCTAAAGCAATTGGTGAAAGTTCTGGCTAGAACACAAACGTTGTTTCTAATACTTCACCCAGAAGTATAAATATAGTTAAAACCTGGATGCATGTGTTCAACACCATACAATACGAAGTGATAAATTGTTCTGATGACTCAAGCGACAATGAAAAGGATAACTTGTCTACCAAATATAAGATTATCGCTCAAGAAGAACTGCATAAGATAGCAACCAGGCCGAAGCTATTACCTTACACCAACATGATTAAATGGGTGCTAGATCATGTAGATATCCCGACTCGAACGATATTCAACTCTTAGAAAGTAGTTGTTGGGTCGTTTCGACCTGAACACATACAAGTCATGTATTAATTGCTTGCAACATCAAACTTCCTTTATAATGCCAGTTTTCTAGAGAATTTCAGTAATAAGGAGTGTGATTAGTTTGGAAAAAGTCTTTCCGACTTGATCAAAGACTGGTGTTCACGCCCTGAAAAATTCAGAGTTGAATCTCACGGCGTATATTCTATCTCATCGCTTGAACCACAATTCATGTATATAGCCATGATGATGTGCAGAATTTATGGGAAAGAGAACACGACCCATTTCTACCTACCATGGGTTCCCATTATTCACTCAGTTGCGAAAGGATTTTCTTTTGACTGGGCAAAGATATTTTTAGATAACCTGGCTGGCGAAATATCAGAATACCAAACAAAGAAAATCCAAAGGGAAACCAACTCCATTCTTTATGTCAACTTATGTTATGGATGTTATCTGCTTCATGATGCCTTTCCCACTGATGAGCTGAAGTTGGACTCCAGACATTGCAGAAACAATTCATGATTGTCATTCAAAGCTTTGGGAAGATAAAGAAAAAGATTTCTTTTATGAAATCTTTAACTGGATAGTGGTATTGATGCATATTGTTATATTTGGTCACCCACCGCCAAGAATTTCAGACAAGGTTATGGCTAGCCGGGGTAAAGTGGCAGGTTGGTATATAGAGGAACATTTCTCTTATATCAGAGTTTTCGGTTGCTCGGTCCCTCCATATGCATTACCACAATTTTTACCAGACAAACTGGTGTGCCGTGAAGTTGCACGACAAACTGTACTCGACAGGATTAGCAAAGAGATAAAATTTGTGCAGAAAAAGGTATGGCCATCTTTTCCTTTGTCTATTGGTTCATTTTCATTATTAGATTTCGGTCATTCCAGGGTGGAGGCTACAACTTTAGAAGAGATAAAGTTGGTTAGCATTGAGTTCAAGAAGCACGACCCACAGAGGGTCATGGGAAACCATATGGCCGGGTGCAATCTTAAAAAATATGAGCATGAAGAGTCCCCTCATGACGAAATGCTTTGAGGGGTAAGATATTATCAAGAATTTATGAGCCGAGTGCGAGCTCTGCTACCTGGTGAAATGGCTGAGTTTTATAATTTCCAAAAACATTGGAAAAATGGCCTACCCAAATTATTACAAGGGCAAAGCCTAAAATATCTAGATACATAACAAGCAGAGACCCAAAATCCAGAATTCAGAAGCTCTACCAAACAAGAAACCCTGGAAAATCAGGAGAAAGTTGAGGTCTTGACTCAGAAGGGAAGTATCCCAGAGATGAAGATACTAGACAACCAGGGCAAAGATAAAAAAGAAACAATGATAAAGAATGGATAGGATAAACCGTCGTCTTCACCTGAGAAATCAACTACTGAAGAAGCCGAGAAAAAATTGTCCACAAAAATCGGCAACCCCATTGAGGTTGTCACACCATTATAGTTCACCAAGGGAAACCCTAATATAGAGGAAATATTCATAAGCGATTTCACGCCTATCTCTGTCGAGGAGATACCTCCCACCGAGTTCCTTTTTCAGTAAGAAAAGAAAGGTCATGGTGAAGAAAGAAATGCACATGAGAGAGGGTGCAATGGTAAAAAATCACTGAGTATTATTAGATGGGAAAAATTTGGAAGAAGAATATTTTTCTACAGAGGTGGTGGGCTCTTTAGGAGCTTTTGCAAAGGCCAACTTATTTTATGTTGATAATCTGAAAGAAAGGCTAAGGCAAAGGAATCAGTTGATAAAATAGTTGCGAGATCAAATAAGGAATGTGAAGAATAATATAAAAAACGAGGTCAGCAAAGGACTCAAACAGGCTAGAGCCAAAGATAGACAAGAGATTCAACAACTTAAATCTGATCTTGAAGAAGTACAAAAGACTGCTCAAGCAAGCCAAGGGCAGGTCATTCAGCAAGAAGAATTAGTAAGGCAGTTGCAAGTAGAATTGAGTTATATTGAAAGCCAGGTTGTAAATATACAGTGTTTCAAGCCCAGACACTGGAGGTGCATCAGAAGTTGGAAACAATACAACAAACTTGTTTTCTAAGGTAGGGATCATCCAAGATTATTTTCGAGAGATGATTCAATCATTAGATAATATCCTTTTCAGAGAAAAAGAGGCTAATGCAGCCCGAACTACTTTTCAAAAGGCGATCATATCTTCGGCTAGAGAAGAGGTACCAATAACTCCCAGATTGGCTGTCGCAGAAAAAATCAGGGGTGATATCATACTAAAGGCATGGGAGGATAATATAGTCGAGAGTAAGAAAATGGCCAAAGAAATAAAGGAATATTGTGAAGAGGCTTTTGATTTGCTAGATAAAAAATCACTAGGCATTGGAAAGGACAATTGTGTTGCGGTATTATGGAAAATCAATGTTATAAAGAAACAACTGGACATCAAAGAAAGCTTGAATGAAGCCCAGATTGAAATTTCACAGTTGAAGCAGGTTGACGTCGCTCAAATGGATAGATGGTTGGTAAATCCAAATCTACAGTTGCAATCAACAAATTTTGAAGGTAAAAGGATTGAAGACAGGTTGTCGAAATTACAGAGAAAGTTGTATCTTTTTTAGGCAAAGGATGTGACAGAGTCTTCCAGAATTTTAGTACAATTTCTAAGAAGGTGCGTCGAGTGTCTTGAACCAAGTGAAGGTAGTACTTCAAAGAAATAATTAAGTAATACATGCATGCTCGTTCTGCCAATATGAGAAAGAGATAGAAGGGAAACCAGTGGAATTGTTCAAGTTTCTATTTTGTAACAGTTAATATCTAGGAATAATGAAAATTCCAACTATCTAGGGTTGCTAACATTTTGTATAAAGATAATTTCAAAAGACTAAAAGAGGGATTTTTCCTAGCCGATTATAATAGAGAGATCTCTCTTTTTCAATAATTAAGACAAATGCAGACCAGAGACTCCATATTTCGTCAATCTTGAGTTATGTGTTCTTTTGTTCTTTCGTATTTCAACATCTTTATTTATATGTCTTTGATGAATGCTTAATCACAACTTAGTACAACATCTACTGTGGTTATACGGTTCATTTAGTTATCTGATTGTTTACAATTTTTCCTCTGTGTTGGCTATTAGCGAATACAAGACCTGTGAATTAGTTAGATTACCACTTTTCACGCTTCATTGAAGGTTTCACATCCATTTTTCTTCTTATGTATCAGAGTGAGATTCTTCTGTGATTGATGTCTCACTTTGTTAACAACTTTATGTTTTTCTTTCATCACATTCATTATTTTCCAATTTGACTCAGATAACGAAAACGACCTCTGAATTGTTGTACTATTAATTCGATTTCAGGAATTTTTCTCATATAATTGAAGATGGGAAAAAACAAACATGAAAACAACAGATCATTTAATTTTCTTTCCTCCATGACTGTACCTGTGGAAAGACAACCTAATATAGAACCTGGTCTCTCATATCATACTAGAATCATTTTAACCTTGTTTAATACCATCTTAGAAACTGCTAACACCTGGGTTGAATGTTAAGAACCAAATATCAATATAGCATAGAAAAACCTCAGAATAAGTACTCAACGCCTTGAAAAAGATATAATTTCAGATAATAAGCCTCTTCGAGGGGGAAACCTCCTTTTACCCCACATAAATGTTCAAGTACAAGATG
>ML784248.1:379531-421430 GCA_009831015.1 Picea engelmannii | reverse complement strand
AAATTCTTCTCTATAATCTCCAAGTTTCACCCTCTAAATTATCAATGACTGCGGAAGGAAGAGGTGGTGGTGCCGGGGGAGGAGGGGGTGGTCAAGTACCGCCCCCACCTCCTAGGGTATTTGCCAAAGTAGCTGCTAGGTATGCCCCTTTGGTCCTCCTGGTCCCTCTCCATGATCTAACTGAAAATTATATGAAAAATCTGTCGAAGTTTACTAGAGAGGGAGATTTAACTACCACCGAACACATCAATTTCTTTGACCAATTTGCTGATATCCTTGACGTCAAGCACGAGGATGTTTACTGGAGGCTTCTCATTCATAATTTTTAAGGTCAGGTGAGAACCTGGTTCTGAGGACTCCCAACAGGGTCCATAGGATCATATGATGAGTTAGACAATGCTTTTATTAGACAATGGGGAGAAAGGAAAGATCATCTCTATTATCTAATCGAGTTTGGGGCTCTGAGAAAGAAAAATTCAGAATCATTTCTCGAGTTTACCCAAAGATTCAATAAATTATATAATAAAATTCCAGTTGAGTTTAAACCTTCCCAACCTGCAGCAAAAGTAACTTTTGTTGGGGCTTTTGATCTGGATTTCGCTCTACTGTTGAGAGAAAAGAGATCGAATCAGTAGAGCGAAATGCAGGATGACGTTGTAGAAATCGAATCAAACATTATGGCATCGGGAAAATTAAAACCAAAATTTGAAACGGGAAATAAAGAAACTAGACGGTACAGAGAACAAGCGGGACCCTTTGGATCTGGGAGGTCTTCGGAAGATAAGATGGATGATATGGCGAGAATAATTAAAGAATTGTCGAATAAAATCTCGAGAATGGAATTAGACCAATCAAAGAATGATCATTTCTCTAGAAAGGATTTTAGAAGGAATCCTAACCCTCAAATACAATAAAGACAAATTAAGAATGAAGGTCAAAAAATTCAATCCCCCTTCAAAACTGAAAATTTTATAGGAGGAGAAGACATGCAAAATTTTGAGGAGTTAGAAGAAGATATAAATAATCTTGGCAACAATTTTCAAGAACCTTATCTAACGAGACAAGATTATGAAAAATCCTTAAATATGGAATACAGGTCTGAAAATGACGAGAATAGAAATATTACAGAGAATTCAGCTTATCAAGGAATCGTTGATAATATAATGGCCGAACTCCAACAGAAATACAATCTAAGGCCTAGAAACAAGAATATCACAACCGCCCCATCGAAGAAAATTCTGTCGAGAGGGGAAATAGACGAGGCAGCTTCAAAAGCTGCTGAAAAACAGACTGTTGATACACAGTCTACCAAGACAAAGCCAACAGAAACACCAGTTATTAACACAAGGAAAGCGGAGGTTCCTGAGGCTGAAACAAAAACATCACAAATAAATAAGACTAAAAAGAAGGGAATAGAAGCCCAAACCACAGAAGTTTATAAAACAATGGGAAATTTAAGTCTAGAAAATGAAATCAATAAAATCAAAATCCCTATACCTTTGGTCGAATTGGCAAAAAATCCAGTGTACAGAAAGCAAATCGCTAAAATAATTAATTTTTCAGACAATGAAATTCAGACTGATGTTATAAACTTAGAAGACGATAAGCCTAATATAATTTTTGGTCCACATTTCGAAGGTGCCAGAGATACCGTTGCCCCTTTCTATATCACACTAATTGTGCACGATCACCTACTCCACAATTGCATGTTGTATTTTGAAGCCTCTCACAATGTAATGCCTAAATCCATTATGGATAGACTTGGTCTCAAAATCACTCGACCATATGGTGACTTGTATTCTTTCGATTCGAGAAAGGTTAAATGTGTAGGTATGATAAAAGATTTAGTAATCAATATTGCACCTATTCCTGTTAAAAGTGTTCTGATGGATGTGGTTGTCATTGACATGCCCTCAAAGTATGGCATGTTGTTATCCGGGTCTTGGGGCACCAAAATTGGAGGATCCCTCCAACTCGACATGACTTACGCCACCATCCCAATCTTCAGAGGACAGTTCACATGCTTGTATAGAGAAACAAGGTTGGCATTTACGGTAAGTGATCCTCTGAACCCAAATAACTATCATGTTTACATTGCTGATCAGGATTTAGGGAATTCTATTTTATCTATTGATGATGATTTAGATGTATGTATAGAATAAAATTGTACAGAAAAAGAAAAAGATGAAAAGATAAGTAAAGATGTATATAGTTCTGGAGTTTGGAAAATGTATTTTGTCAGTGCTTCATCTTGTGAAGGAGCAGGAGACAGAGTACTATTTGTAGCACCCGACGATGAGTTCATCATTTCTTTTTCTTACAGATTGCAGTGGGACATAGATTATACCAACAATGTTTGTGAATATGAGGCCCTAGTCTTAGGATTAGAAGCTGCTAGAAAATTAAAGATTAAGAACTTAGAAGTCTATGGTGACGTTGAAATGATCATAAATCAAAATAATCACCAATACCAGGCTAAACACCCAAGGTTGAGATCTTATAGGAACTATGTCTGGGACCTAATCGAAAAAGTTTTCTCATCGGTTAATGTTCATTATATCCCTAGAATTGAGAATGAACGGGCAGATTCATTGGCTAAAGCGGCCTCAACTTTTACGCCTCCAACGGTTTTCAAACTTAAATACCATATAGAGATGAGACATAGACCTTCCATACCGAATAATATACAACATTGGCAAGTTTTCGAGGATGATGAACAAATCAGGAAATTTTTAGAAATGGTGGATGACTTTGCCGAAATACATGTTGACCAAGAAAATCAAAATGACCCTGCTTGGATCATGCAGGAAGGGGAAGATCTTCAAGAGTTTCAAGATAAGATTGCTAATCATTGTATGCTTATTTTAAAAAATAATCAGATTCGCAAAGGTTTGATCCCCTTAGAAAGTTATTTAATCACGACAACATTCCTTTGAAGTCCACCTTACAGCCTCAACCAGAAGAGGTTGAAGATTGCAATATAGGCACCAAAGAAAATCCTAGGTTGGTAAAATTATCTAAGTACCTTCCTCTTGAAATAAAAAGTAAGTATGATGAGTTGCTTAGATAGTATAAAGATGTTTTTGCTTGGTCCTATGATGAATTAAGAACTTATGACACCACTATAATGGAACACAAAATTCCTCTTAGACAAGGTGTCAAACCATTCAGGCAAAAAATCAAACAGATAAACCCTATCTTGTTGTCTGTGATAGTGAAATAAGTGAAGAAGATTCTGCACACCAAGATCATTGTCCCACTCAGATACTCTGAGTGGGTAGCTAATTTAGTTCCAGTAAGAAAGAAAAACGGTGAAATTAGACTGTGTGTAGACTTCAAGAATCTAAACAGATCATCACTCAAAGACAATTATCCATTGCCTAAAATGGATCATGTTTTAGAGAAAGTAGTAGGAGCTAATAGAATGTCTATGATTGATGGTTTTTCAGGCTACAATCAAATTGCAGTCCATCAAGACGATAAAGAGAAAAATGCGTTCACTACTCCTTGGGGTACCTTTATGTATGACAAAATGTCTTTCGGTTTAATGAATGCAGGAGCAAATTTTCAACGAGCTATGGACATCGCCTTCGTCGGTGAAAGAGATAATTTTGTTGTCATTTATCTTGATGATCTAATTGTTTTTTCTAGATCTGATGCAGAACATCTAGTACACCTCAAGCAAACTTTCGAAAAATGTCGCAAATTTGGTTTGTCTCTGAATCCCAAGAAATCTCATTTTGCAATGCAAGAAGGTAAACTCTTGGGCCATATAGTGTCTAGGTATGGAATTAAAATTGACCCGAAAAGGATTGAAGCAATAGATACTATTAATATTCCCAGGAAGAGGAAAGAAATTCAGTCATTTTTATGGAAAATAAATTTTTTGAGAAGATTCATTCTGAATTTCACTGAAATCGTAAAATTGATTACAAATATGCTTAAGAAGGATAGTGAGGTAAAGTGGAAAAATGAGGCTAAGGCATCATTCAAATGCATTAAGAAGGTCATAGGTGAAGCACCAGTACTGGCAAGTCCTGATTATTTAAAAGAATTTTTTCTTTTTTCTTTTGCTTCTGAGCATACAATTGCAGTCGTATTGTTACAGAAGAATGATGAGGGTTTTGAGCAGCTAATTGCCTTCTTTAGTAAAAGTATCAGAGATGCTGAGCTAAAATATGATATATTGGAAAAGAATTCTTATGCAATGGTGAAATCGCTCAAATCTTTCAGAACCTATGTACTACATTCAAAGATCATTGCTTATGTACCTACCAGTTTTGTTAAGGATATATTGGTTCAACCTGACAACAATGGAAGGAGAGGCAGATGGTTAGCCAAAATTCAGAAGTTCGACTTGGAAGTTAAACCAAATAAACTTATTAAATGTCAGGGCTTGGCTAAATTTTTGTCCAAATCAAATCTGAAAGCACTTGGAATAAATCATCTGCAAGAGAACTCGGAATAAATCATCTGCAAGAGAACGGAGGATTTTTAGAGATGGACGAACTCAATGTCAATGTGTCCACAACTGAAATTATAGAAAAGTTCTCTTCTTCAGTTTGGTACCGCGACATTGTTTCTTATTTACTCACCCTTCAGTGCCCCAACGACCTAACCCCATCTAAAGCTAGGACATTGAAGTTACACGCTGTAAAATATTGTATTATAGATGGTCAATTGTATTGGAAAGATCCCCTAGGATTTTTATTGAGTTGTTTAGTAGAATTCGAAACATAAAAAGTTATAAATGAATTCCATGAGGGAGTGTGTGGAGGACACCACGCTTGGAGAGAAATGAATTATAAAATCTTAACGGTTGGGTATTACTGGCCGGAATTATTCACTGATGTAAACACTAAAGTCAGAACTTGTAATCCTTTTCAGTTGTTTACAGGCAAACGGAACATTCTGGCATTACCTTTAGTTCCAGTCAAAAATGAAACTCTGTTTCAGCAATGGGGCCTTGATTTTATTGGAGAAATCCATCCACACTCGAGTGCTCAACATAAATGGATTCTGACGGCTACAAACTATTTTACTGAATGGGTGGAAGTTATTCCTACACGAAACACAATAGACGCAATAGTGATCAGTTTTTTGGAGGAGAATATTTTATCAAGATTTGGCTGTCCTCAAAAAATAGTTACTGACAATGCTCATGCCTTCAAATCCATGGCCATGATAAGTTTTTTCCAAAAGTATAACATTGTGCTAGGACACTCCACGACCTACTATCTATAGGGTAATGGATTAGTTGAGTCATCTAACAAAAGCCTGATCACTATAATTAAGAAAGTACTGACTGAAAATAAGAAAGCATGGCATGTACATTTAAAATATGCCTTATGGGCTAACAGGATAGGCACACAATGGTCAATCAGAATGTCTCCATTTCAGATGGTATATGGTACCTACGTCATTTTACCCATAAATCTAGTGTTGCTAGTAATAAATCTCTGGCAAGACTCAAAAGAAGAGCCAAATGACATTACTAGGAGGATAGATCAATTGATTGAAATTCAACAAAATAGGGTTGAAGTAAATGAAAAACTACAGAAATATCAAGATAATATGAAATCCTTATTTAACCAAAAAGCTAAAGACGGGAAATTTATCCCTAGTGATTTGGTTCTAAAATGGGAAGCCAGAAAGGAGGATGCTGGGAAACGTGGTAAGTTCGATCAGATCTGGTGCAGACCATACAAAATTACAACTTCTGAGGGAAATAATGCATTTTTGTTAGAAAATCTCGACGGAAAAATTCTTAACGCCCCTATCAATGGGTGGTACCTCAAGCATTTCATGCAGTAATATGTCTTCGAACTCTCATTGTATATACCGGTGTGTTCTCATGTTTTGTTTATAGTTACCTTTCTTTCGGTAAGTTTTTATTTTTACTGGAAATACAAAAGGTCGGCCATTTAAAAAATAAAAATAAAATATATTAAAAAATGCAATAAAAAGATTTATAATCTACTAAAGTTCCTGGCAACTATCATGTTTATCTTATTGCAGGATATTTGTTGATAAGCCAAAATACTTGAGATATCAAAAAGGTGACATGCATAGATACTCACATTAAATGTCTCTCAAAACAGGTAGTAAACTAACAACCTACTTGGCTGGAAGTATAAGCAACTACTGAGGTATGAATTTTTGTCTTAAAAACTCAAGTTAAAATTTTCCAGGAGATGTTAATGAGTAAGACAGTAATCTTATGTTTACTAATGACATCACCAAAACCCTATGAGTAAGACAGTATATATATGAAACATAAGCAATAAAAAGAATTTAAGGGAAAGTTTCAAGAGTTGAGTAAGAATCTCGTTTAAGACTGATTGTACCTACAACAGAACATCTGAAACCTCTTTCTTTTCCCTTGTTCATATCCGAGCTATCTCTTCACAAGACTCTTGATATCATCTCATGAGCTTCATAGAGGAGAAAGATTTCACCTTAACTTTGGAAACTCATAAACTAATCTTCAAAATGAGAATAGGTAAAGGTTTTATAATTCCTCTAACTTTAACTAAACCAGAAGTATGTCTAGGTTAATCATAATTCTCTTAGTCGTTCTAACATGATTAAACTGAGTAGTTTCTCTCAAGGAAGTCCTTGAAAAATATGACAAGAACTCCCCTTGAGAATTTCCCTAAAGGCAAAKATGTTTGATAGTCAGAAGAGGATTAGTCCAAAGCAATTAAAGTGAGTTGAGAGACCTTTGTTGTTCAATTTTAAATAGATATTTTCCCAGGTATATTGCATACCGATTGATTTACCCCACTTCATGTTTTGAAACAAGATAGATGGTAAAAGGAAATTCATAAATGATTGCCCCCATATAGTCCAAGAGAGATGATGAAAGGAAAATTTTTAAATGATTGCCCTCATCTCAGCATTTAAATGTTAAATTACTAACTGAAGTGGTGAAAGTAAATTCAATGTGGGAAATCTGATAACTTCACCGAGGTACTGAACAGGCTCGCTGGCAGTGAAGCAATGTATACATATCTAATAGGTTGTTATACATGAATTACAAGATTCTCTGGTAACTATTTCTCTTTTCGGCTAGATCTACATTCTAAGCTAATGGGACTCCCTAACTTAAAATATTGGAATTACTTCACCTTGATGCAAAAAAAATCAAATAAAGCCTAGTAAAACGATTAAGGTTGTTTTGATTATCTTATACAAATCTAAGGTTAGTTTTAGGAAAGGAAAACTATTATAAGCCTAACTCAAGATCACCGAATGATTTGGTTTTGAGAGTTTTCAAAGTTAAGGATGAAATCCTAAAATCCTATTTTGTGCTTTCTTCAGAATGTGTTTCACAGAGATGCAATAATGACTCCATTTACCCAATAAAGGCACTCGGTCTACATGTTCTTCTTGTCCCGCGAGGAGACGAGATACCTAGATGGAGCCTATGTTGAAATATATATATTTTTCTAAACCTTAGACTAAAAATAAATTTCGTTTTTTGTTTAAATAAAAAGAGCACAAAAATGCACTTGTATAATCATCGTTGAAACAAAGTCTTTTGATCAATCCAAAGGTTTAAATGTCTTAGCAGATTATGGAGCCACCTTTTTAATTAATGAATCAATCTATTTAAAGGTTTGCTTTTGAAATTTCGGGAGTCGGGGTTTCGCGAAATGAGAAGGTTCGATATTGAGCATCCTCGAAGTCCCGATACTCGAACTCACGAAGGTTTTAAATGTTAAGCCCGATTCATTAACGATTAAGTAAGATTAAGAAGGAATAAATCTCATTGTGACTTCACGATTTGGGATGCTCTCACATATAAAGGCTTTGAAGTCCCGATACTCGAAACCCCGACATTTTAAAACTAATCGTGATTAATTAAGAGTGTTAAACATTATTATAGTTAATTAAGACCCGTCGCGACTTTGCGTTTCGTAAGTCTTAGTTTAAACTGCTTTAAAGATCCTCGAGACCTGAAACGCTGAAACTTGATTAAGTAGTAGGTACGATTAATTAAGGTACTAAATACGGATTATACTCAAATTAATCTATTGCTCAAAATTAACTCGGATACATTCAAATTTTGCGCTTTTCCCGAGATATCGACCATAAATGAAATTAATATCTGATTAAGGGAAATGATTCCAAATACGATCAGATTTTAACGCCCAAATATTTTTATTAAAGGAATTAAATGCGTTGTTAGTGAAGGTATATGCATGGTTTGTGCATTTAAGGCAAAAATGATTTTTAGTTCTGGATCACTTTATTGTTTTCTTAGAGCTGGCTTAGCGAAATAACTGGTTTTCTGCATTCTCATTCTATGTAACAGGTAACAAAACTCTGAATTTGATATCATGGCTCCACGGAAAGAACTTAAATCAGCTGGTGAAAGTTCTGGCCAGAACACAGACATTGTTTCTGATACTTCACCCAGAAGTATAAATACAGTTAAAACCTGGATGCATGTGTTCAACACCATAAAATACAAAGTGGTAAACTGTCTTGATGACTCAAGTGACAATGAAAAGGATAACTTGTCTGCCAAATATAAGATTATCGCTCAAGCAGAACTGCATAAGATATAAACTAGGCCGAAGTTGTTACATTACACAAACATGATTAAATGGGCACTGGATCATGTAGATATCCCGACTCGATATTCAACTCTCAGAAAGTAGTTGTTGGGTCGTTTCGACCCAAACACATACATGTCATGTATAAATTGTCTGCAACATCAAACTTCATTTATAACGCCAGTTTTCTAGATAATTTTAGTAATAAGGAGTGTGATCAGTTTGGAAAAAGTATTTTCGATCTGATCAAAGACTGGTGTTCATGCCTTGAAAAAGCCAAATCTCACGACGTATATTCTATCTCATCGCTTAAACCACAATTCATGTGTATAGCCATGATGATGTGAAGAATTTATGGGAAACAGAACACGACCCATTTCTACCTACCATGGGTTCCCATTATTCACTCAGTTGTGGAAGGATTTTCTTTTGACTGGGCAAAATATTGTCAGATAACTTGGCTGGAGAAATATCAGAATACCAAACGAAGAAATCCAAAGGGAAACCAACTCCATTCTTTATGTCAACTTATGTTATGGATGTTATCTGCTTCATGACGCCTTTCCCACTAATGAGCTAGAGTTGGACCATAGACAGTGCAGAAACAATTCATGATTACCATTCGAAGCTCTGGGAAGACAAAGAAAAATATTTCTTTTATGAAATCTTTAATTGGGTAGTGGTGCCGATGCATATTGTTATATTTGGTCACCCACCACCAAGAATTTCAGACAAGGTTATGGCTAGCCGGGGTAAAGTGGAAGACTGGTATATAGAGGAACATTTCTCTTATATCAGATTTTTCAGTTGCTCGGTCCCTCCATATGCATTATCATAATTTTTACCAGACAAACTGGTGTGCCGTGAAGTTGCATGACAAACTGTACTTGACGGGATTAGAAAAGAGMTAAAAGTTGTGAAGAAAAAGGTATGGCCATCTTTTCCTTTGTCTATTGGTTCATTTTCCTTATTAGATTTTGGTCACTCCAGGCTGGAGGCTACAACTTTAGAAGAGATAAAGTTGGTTAGCATTRAGTTCAAGAAGCATGACCCACAGAGGATCATGGGAAACCATATGGTCAGGTGCAATCTTAAAAAATATGAGCATGAAGAGTCCCCTCATGACGAAATGTCTGGGGAGTAAGATATTATAAAGAAGTTCTGAGCCGAGTGCGAGCTCTGCTACCTGGTGAAATGGCTAAGTTTTACAATTTCCAAAAACGTTGGAAAAGTGGCCTACCCAAAGTATTACAAGGGAAAAGCCTAAAATATCTAGATACACAACAAGCAGAGACCCGAAATCCATAAGTCGGAAGCTCTACCAAACAAGAAACCCTGGAAAATCAGGAGAAAGTTGAGGTCTCGAATCAGAAGGGAAGTATCCCAGAGACGAAGATACTAGACAACTAGGGAAAAGATAAAAAAAGAGACAATAATAAAGAATGGAGAGGATAAACCGTTGTCTTCTCCTGAGAATTCAACTATTGAAGAAGCCGGGAAAAAATTGTCCACAGAAATCGGCAACCCCATTGAGGTTGTCACACCATTATAGTTCACCAGGGGAAACCCTAATACAGAGGCAATATTCATAAGCGATTTCACGCCTATCTCTGTCGAGGAGATACCTCCCACTGAGTTCTTTTTCAGTAAGAAAAGAAAGGTCGTGGTGAAGAAATAAATGCACATGAGAGAGGGTGCAATGGTAAAAAAGCACAGAGTATTATTAGATGGGCAAAAATTGGAAGAAGAAGATTTTTCTACAAAGGTGGAGGGATCTTTAGGATCTTTTGCAACTGCCAACTTATTTTATGTTGATAATCTGAAAGAAAGGCTAAGGCAAAGGAATCATTTGATAAAACATATACAAGATCAAATAAGGAATGCAAAGAATAATATCAAAAACGAGGTCAGCAAAGGACTCGAACAGGCTAGAGCCAAAGATAGACAAGAGATTCAACAACTTAAATCTGATCTTGAAGAAGTACAAAAGACTACTCAAGCAAGCCAAGGGCAAGTCATCCAACAAGAATAATTAGTAAGGCAGTTGCAAGAAAAATTGAGTTCTACTGAAAGCTAGGTTGTAAATATAGCAGTGTTTCAAGCCCAGGCATTGGAGGTGCATCAAAAGCTCGGAACAGTACAAAAAAACCTATTTTCTAAGGTAGGGATCATCCAAGATTATTTTTGAGAGATGAGTCAATCATTAGATAATATCCTTTTTAGAGAAACAGAGGCTAATGCAACCCGATCTACTTTTCAAAAGGCAGTCATATCTTCGGCTAGAGAAGAGGTACCAATAACTCCCAGATTGACTGTCGCAGAACAAATCAGGGGTGATATCATACTAAAGGCATGGGAGGCTAATATAGCCGAGAGTAAGAAAATGGCCAAAGAAATAAAGGAATATTGTGAAGAGGCTTTTGATTTGCTAGATAAAAAATCACTAGGCATTGGAAAGGACAATCGTTTTGGGGTATTAGGGAAAATTAATGTTATAAAGCATCAACTGGACATCAAAGAAAGCTTGAATGAAGCCCATATTGAAATTTCACAGTTGAAGCAGGTTGATGTCGCTTAAATGGATAGATGGCTGGTAAAGACAAATCTACAGTTGCAATCAACAAATTTTGAAGGTAAAAGGATTGAAGATAGTTTGTCGAAATTACAGAGAAAGTTGTATCTTTTTTAGGCAAAGGATGTGACAGAGCCTTCCAAAATTTCAATACAATTTTTAAGCAGGTGCGTTGAGTGTCTCGAACCAGGTGAAGGTAGTAATTCAAAGAAATATTGAAGTAATAAATGCATGCTCGTTCTGCCAATATGAGAAAGTGATAGAAGGGAAAGAAGTGGAACGGTTCAAGTTTCTATTTTGTAACCGTTAATATCTAGGAATAAGGAAAATTCCAACTGTCTAGGGTTGGTAACCTTTTGTATAAATATAATTTCAAAAGACTAAAAGAGAGATTTTTCCTGGCCAATTGTAATAGAGAGATCTCTCATTTTAGATAATTAAGACAAATGCAGGCCAGAGACTCCATATTTCGTCAATCTTGAGTTATGTGTGCTTCTGTTCTTGTGTATTCTAGCATCTTTATTTATATGTCTTTGATGAATGCTTAATCACAACTTAGTACAACATCTACTGTGGTTATATGGTTCATTTAGTTATCTGATTCTTTACAACTTTTCCTCTGTGTTGGCTATTAGCAAATACAAGACCTATGAATTAGTTGGATTACCACTTTTCACGCTTCATTAAAGGTTTCACATCCATTTTTCTTCTTCTATATCAGAGTGATATTCTTCTGTGTTGATGTCTCACTTTGTTAACACCTTTATGTTTTTCTTTCATCACATTCATTATTTTCCAATTTGAATCAGATACGGAAAACGACCTCTGAATTGTTATACTATTAATTCGATTTTAGGAATTTTTCTCATATAATTGAAGACAAGAAAAAGAAAACATAAAAACAACAGATCATTTAATTTTCTTTCCTCCATGACTGTACCTGTGGAAAGACAGCCTAATATAGAACCCAATCCCATAGATCATTCTAGCATCGCTTTAACCTTGTTTAATACCATCTTAGAAACTGCTAACACCCAGGTTGAACTTGAGCGTTCATGGGTAATGATTGAATAGGACTTAAGCATCTAGGAACGTTGGGAAGCTAGGCAAAGACAACTCAGAAATCAACGATAGCTTCTTTCCCTAAAGAATTGACTTTCTTTTCATATTTTAAACTCTCTTTATTTTCGGATGCCTTGACATTATACTTTGAAGCCTTAAGTATAAACTCAGGAACAACATAATCATTGACATTGAGCACTTTATTGAGCATTGATTGAGAATGTTTTGTAGCGGAGGATTTGAGCACTTGTAGAGAGCATTGATCACAAAAATTTTATAGCAGTTGAAGACATTCAAGAAAGAGACATCTCATGACACACACACACACACACACAAGAGCTTAAAAGAAAATATGATGACACTTGAACTAAGTGATCCACGGGTATAAGAGTTGCAGAACAATCCTTGGGTGGTGACCACAAAAGAAGAAGAATGGTAGGATTGGTTGATACCGTAGGGCCTCATCTAATCCATAAAAATAACCCCCTAGAGTAGTAGGTTGTTGGAGCATGTGAGCAGTCTAAGTTTGGAAATGACCAACCAAACTTAGCAATAGAGGTAGCCCCAACAGTTCTTGAGAGGAGTTGGTAGATGAACTTAGAGGTGCCCTCCAATTGGTAGACACAATAGAAATCATGGAGATCAAGAAGTGGGGACATGTGATATGGAGTCATTCAGATCCATTTGAAACCAGTCACAATAAACCTTGTATATGTTCATCCTCCTATACAACTGGCAATTGTTGTGGTTGATTTACCTATGCAGACCAGTATGCATGGTTGATGCACAATAAGGATACTTATGTAGGAGTAGAGACCTAGAATATTGTTGCACACTTTTTCGGGAGAGAAAGGATTTGAGTGTGGGGGAGATGTTGGGAGGCCTTTTGGGCCATGTAAATGTCATCATACGTTATATTAGCCTAAGTAAAATGTAAATTCAAGTAAATTATACATGAGCATGCACCTGACAAATGATTATTTGGAGAAAGTACAACTGCTCCAACCATATCCTTATGTATAAATACTCATAAAGAAGGAATAAGACTCAGATGGATATCCTTCCCTAAATGATCTCTTCTTTGTTGGGTTGTGTGTGTCCTTGATGTGCTTAATGTATCTCTTCTTGAATGCCTATGTAATCTAGAATATTACCATAGGGGGAAACTGGGGAACGCTTGTGGGCACTTCTACGACTATAAGAAGAGCCAAGTGGAGGAATGTCTAATTTAATTATGAGGCAACTAAAAGGATCAGGAAAAAACACCCACTAATTCTTAACCAAATTCCCACCACATAGGAAATAGACCCAAAGAAACAAAGGCCACGACGACTTACTAAAACTGAGACAAGAAATAAGTTGTCTGAATTTTGAAAACCCCATCGAGAAAGGAAAAGGATTTTTGATCCCCAGTGACCAAACCCTGAACCAAAGAGAAGGGAGGAGCACAACCCTTACTAGTGCGAAACTGAAATTCCCTTGAGGCCAAGAGATAGAGAAAACCAAGAGTGAGGAAATCACTGCCAAAGAAGCCCAAAGAGGGGGTAAGAAACCTTTTCCAAGGGAAAAATCTAGCAAAATTAACCACCAGGACAAAAAGAGAGCAAGGTTAACTTGTTTTATTTTGTCTCTACCATCCAACAATCCCTCAACAAATACCACAAATAACCATAAGACGAAAAATTGAACCAAACTGCATCGAATTGGAAATAAAATGTAGAGATTACTTACTAGAGTTATCCTGCTAAAGCCTGGGAAACCTAAGCCAACCCAATGCTCCGTGGATTTGGAGCCTGAGGAGACAGAGTCTGCAACCAACTGATTTTATCATCCTACCTCGACCTTCCCTATAACCATCATGTTGTCGACATCCTCCATCACGAGAGAAATTGCGATCACTTATGCATCATAATTCTCAAATCAACCACCCAAGATCGCACTTTCTGCCATAAAATTGCTTGTACTGCCCTAATACCAACCCATAAATACGATGCGAGGGCCGGTGGAGTATGGCTCAAGTCTCATCCCACTGTGTGGAGGAGGCATTTTGGTTGCCAACTAGAACTTGATTTGGGGGTCTTTCTTATATAGTTATTTGTACTAATGTTATAATGTTATTTTGATAAATGTACTTTATTAGAAATTAAATTTTTTTTCGTCCATTATTTTAAGAAAACTCTAAATCAAATTTTAACTTGTTTGTATAAATATTAATTAAATTACATTTTCATAGTTTGTAATTTTAGTGGTTTCTCTTTTGTTTATTTTTTTAAAAACATGAAACAAATATTATTTGGGGTGAATTTTAGTGATTTTTTTAGGTAAAAAAAATAAAGGTATATGATCTGAAAATAGAAGGCTGACTTGTTATGCTATGCAAGCACCCTCTACTTCATTAAAATAAAATTTACAGGACCTTGCTCCATGTGTTAAAATATGCAAGATGAATTATGTGTTAAGTTCATGCTTCTTCTTTAATGTTCATGTGTGAGGAAATGTTCTCTTAAATGGTTAAATAAGTGCTTTAAATAAAAACACAACAACATAACTTGCAACAGATAAACCATCAAACTCATAACAATAACAAGATGATAAAGGAGTTCACCCCTCTCCGGGATACATCTCCTTGAGCCTCCTTCAATGGACTTGGCTCTCTGGTATTAATTTGTCAAAAATTCTTTTACAAGCTGTTGCTCAACTCCAATGGAAATTCTGACTATACCATTGGGATCAGAATACATAAAAACCCCAAAAATGACTAATAGAACTCTGAAAAAGGATCATGGCTCATCTGGGCATGACCTCTTCTACATGTGGCCATAAGCTTCACTGAACTTCTCTTTGGAAAAAACACCTATAAAAGTCCTCAAATGGATCTAAAACCTATCCCAAAGTGTTCAGAGCATAATAATTAGTCAAAAATGATTATTCAATCACAGAAAACAAACATAGGCTCATCTGAGCAAGACCTCAAACAATGAGGGCTTCAAGCTCCCTGAAGCTTCCTGAAACTTCAATGGTTGAAAACCTACAAAATAAGTCTTCAAATGGCTTTGAAAACAGTGCCAATGGATTCAGAACATCCAAAAACCCCTATTTGGGCTTTTACGACACCTCATTTGGCCAAAAAATGAAGAAGATAGGCCTCCTTCCATTCTCTTCCTTCAAGCTTGTTGTCTCTGGTTCGCCAAAATGCACCTCTGTACGTTCCCCAGAACACGCGTGTTTTTATGTGCTTAAACCCAGCACCGAGTGCAATCGCATAACGGTGCAAACTCTATTACGGTTATGGGCGCGCCATCCCCTAACCGTCAAACTCGTGGGCACATGGGTCATAGAACCGACCACATATACAAAAAGGGCTAACCTTTAAAGCTAACAGTTAAGCGCCAAGTGTCGGGCACGTGTTAAACCGTTTGAAAAACCAATTTCAAAACCCGTGCATACTCACGAAAGGTCATATGGTAATGTTATATGATCGGAGGCGATGACTCCGGTTGTAATACCAAAAATCGCGCGCACTTTAAACTATGGTCATATGGATTAAAATGTATGTGACCGAAGCTGGGGCTAAGCCCCAGCCCGAACGCGCCCCAAATCACATTTCAATGCAATTTAAATAAAATTAAAACCATAGTTTAAACAAGGACCACCGTGTGGGCTAGTGGTATCCCACACACTACCAAAGCGTTGCCAAAGGGGGAGGTCCGGGTTTTGATCCCCACGGACTCCATATTATTTTGACCCAATAACCAATTCAACAGTGCCACGTGGAAGCCCATGACTGGGCCACATGGAACCAAACCACAAACCAAAAACTACCACATGTTGAAACATAATTCATCCAACTGTCAGCCAATCCGAAACTGCCACGTCCCCTCTACCACGTCAGCCTGTACAGACTGTACGGACTGCACAATCATCGTCCTTTTTTTACCTGTTTAACGATTCAAACAGATCACGATATCTCTTGCTCTCAACATCCGTTTGAACCCAAACGAGTTGTGTTGGGTTCGTAATGACGAGGGCTATGCTCTCATTTGTTTTGAGGCAATTCCTAGAACTTTGATTTTTGAGCTAAAATTTGACCCCTGGTCCAGATTTTGATCACACCTTCCCACTGAAAGGCTTTTGGACCCACAAAAGCTTATGATTATCTGTTTGAGCTTCAATACTCTTCGGCTTTCAAGTTATATCAACTGATTCTACTTGAAAAGTCTTTTGATAAACACCTGGATACTTTGACATGCCTTGCACTGCAACTGCCTATGTCCCTCAACCACTGTTTTCTGGCTACTGCTGACCCACTGTTCTCTCTATGCTTGGAAGAGTTCCAAACTTCCCACTAAGAATCAAGTCCCTCTTGTGAACTCTTTGGCGTCAAAACAATCAACTCTCCAATGGCTGCAAAAACTTTCCTGTGACGTCTTGTCACAAGCCAAAAAAACCATCAATCTTGAAAACAAATTTATACAAGACTAAAAATGATGCCAACAAAGTCTTTTTCTCTTCAAGCAAACTGTCGCATATTGTAATTCATCAAAGCACATGGTGTTTTCCTGCATCTTGGTGTACTCAAAATCAACTTACAAGTCAACAAACACCATCGACTAAACATAAGTCGAAAAACATGATCGACACAACATAGTCGTCAAGGCAACATCGACACAAGTCGAAACTCATTTGAAACATATCAACCTTCCCAATCTAACAAGTTGACATAAATGATACACAATCATGTTACAATCATGAATCATTCATGATGAACCATCACCAGGTTCACTACTTACACATACATAAAAACGAATGCATGTGCATAACTCTTCAACTCTCCTTCCAGTACAAACATAAGTACATAAACCCTGTAACATGTAGGTACATAAGAGATGAATATGAAAAAGATATATGGCTGTAACAAGTGAACATCATACCCCACTTTTACATCCTCCCGGCGAAGTTGTGCAACAAACAAGAATACCTTCAAATGAATTGCATTCACATGCAAACTTGAATCATACAAGTTGTGATAAACTGATGCAACTTGTCATACTCTCAACATAAATGGACACATAAGGCTGAAATATGCATCTAGAACAGAAAATGAAAGCCTTACTTGCTCAAGAAATCCAACCATTTCTTACCAAGCCAACTCAACGGTGACTTTTTCTGCTGAAAATCGTCTTCTTGTGAATCATCTTGACTCACATCGATGATGGAATCTCCTCTTCCATTMTTGCCAATCCTTTTATCCATCTACTTCTTTTGTTGTGGATGATTAGTTGGATGCAATGTCCAACATTGGTCAATGAGATGACCCCTCTTCTGACAATGAGTGCAAATCTTTTGCATCCTCTTTTCACGTTGTCTTTGCTTATAAAGTTTCCTGAAAATGGCCAATCTTTTCCAACATTTTGAAATATGATGGTTATATAAACCACAATATGTACATGGATTCTTTCTTCCATTTTTACATACAAATTTATCATGCTTAACATAATCAAAAGCAATTAAATGATAAGCAGAATTATACCTTGAACATTCACCTCTATTGCCTCTTTGAGGAGGTGAATCTGAAGAGTTACAAGCTCTCCTTTGAAGACCAATAATAGTGTTCTTGTCCTCATCGCTGTCACAAMTCTTTCATTTAACACATTTGCATTCATATTGAACACATACTTTGCATGCTGGAGGGATTGAACTTTCAACAAAAGTTCTTGAACTTTCACCTTTATAGCCTTCTTGAGGAGGTGAACTTGAAACAAAATTTGTTCTTGGAAATTTTTCCCTTGTCTCCTCAACTTTGGAATTTGCTCCATCTCTTCATTCATATCCAAGAACACAATACTTGGGTCTTTCTTCAACAACAATAGGCTCAACAATGCCTTGTGCATTCTTGCCTAAACGTCTACCTTCATAGCCCATTTTTAACAATAACTTGGACCCTATTCCTCTTGTGTGATTTTCAAAAACACCAAAACATTCATCTTGAGAGGAATTTGAAGATAAACTAACATTACATACCTTATGTTCATGCATGTACTTGGTAAGGGTTTCCTTTGCCTCATGGAGTTGATTCTCCATCTCATGCAACTTTTCAAGAAGCTGGTCTGTCTCCTTCTTCATGGCCATCAACTGCTCTTCAAGGGCAATGCTCTCCTTTTTATATTCACACATCTCTTTCACCACATCTCTCATGGTTAGAATTTCCTTCAACATATCTTTGTCAAAGACCTTAGATAATGAATATGTATGAGAACTGCCAATGTTTGAAGCTTCCTCCATCCTTGCAAGATATCAAACTTCAACACAAAAACTTGCACAAATACCAACAACTAAATCTCAAGCTATCAATGGCAAATACATTAGCAAAAAAAACTATGCTCTGATACCAACTGATCTGAAAATAGAAGGCTGACTTGTTATGCTATGTAAGCACCCTCTATTTCATTAAAATAAACTTTACAGGACCTTGCTCCATGTGTTAAAATATGCAAGATGAATTATGTGTTAAGTTCATGCTTCTTCTTTAATGTTCATGTGTGAGGAAATGTTCTCTTAAATGGTTAAATAAGTTCTTTAAATAAAAACAAAACAACATAACTTGTAAAAAATAAACCATCAAACTCAGAACAATAACAGGATGATAAAGGAGTTCACCCCTCTCCGGGCTACATCTCCTTAAGCCTCCTTCAATGGACTTGGCTCTCTGGGATTAATTTGTCAAAAATTCTTTTACAAGCTGCTGCTCAACTCCAATGGAAATTTTTACTATACCATTGGGATCAGAATACATAAAAACCCCAAAAATGACTAATAGAACTCTGAAAACGGATCATGGCTCATCCGGGCATGACCTCTTCTACATGTGGCCATAAGCTTCACTGAGCTTCTCTTTGGAAAAAACACCTGTAAAAGTCCTCAAATGGATCTGAAACCTATCCCAAAGTGTTCAGAGCATAATAATTAGTCAAAAATGATTATTCAATCACATAAAACAAACATAGGCTCATCTGAGCAAGACCTCAAACAATGAGGGCTTCAAGCTCCTTGAAGCTTCCTGAAACTTCAATGGTTGAAAACCTACAAAATAAGTCTTCAAATGGCTTTGAAAATAGTGCCAATGGATTCATAATGTCCAAAAACCCCTAGCTGGGCTTTTACGGCACCTCATTTGGCCAAACAATGAAGGATAGGCCTCCTGCCATTCTCTTCCTTCAAGCTTGTTGTCTCTGGTTCGCCAAAACGCACCTCTGTACGTTCCCCAGAACACGCACGTTTTTATGTGCTTAAACCCAGCACCGGGCGCAACCGCATAATGGTGCAAACTATAGGACGGTTATGGACGCGCCAACCCCTAACCGTCAAAATCATGGGCACATGGGTCATAGAACCGACCGCATATACAAAAAGGGCTAACCTTTAAAGCCAACAGTTAAGCGCCAAGTGTCGGGCGCGTGTTAAACTGTTTGAAAAACCAATTTCAAAACCCGCACATACTCACGAAAGGTCATATGGTAATGTTATATGATCGGGGGCTATGACTCCGGTTGTAATACCAAAACCCGCGTGCACTTTAAACTGTGGTCATATGGATTAAAATGTATGCAACCGGGGCTGGGGCTAAGCCCCAACCCAAACGCGCCCCAAATCACATTTCAATGCAATTTAAATAAAATTAAAACCATAGTTTAAACGAGGACCACAGTGTGGTCTAGTGTTTTCCCACACACTACCAAAGCGCTACCAAAGGGGGAGGTCCGGGGTTCGATCCCCACGGACTCCATATTATTTTGACCCAATAACCAATTCAACGGTGTCACGTGGCAGCCCATGACTGGGCCACGTGGCACCAAACCACAAACCAAAAACTGCCACGTGTCGAAACATAATTCGTCCAACTGCTAGCCAATCCAAAACTGCCACATCAGCGTACGACCTCTGCCACGTCAGCCTGTACGGACTGTACAGACTGCACAGTCAACGTCCTTTTTTTACCTGTTTGACGATTTGAATAGATCGCGATATCTCTCGCTCCCGACGTCCATTTTAACCCAAACGAGTTGTGTTGGGTTCGTAACGACAAGGGCTATGCTCTCGTTCGTTTTGAGTTAATTCCAATAACTTTGATTTTTGAGCTAAAATTTGACCCCTGGTCCAGATTTTGATCAGTATATAAAATAGGGATAAAAAGTACATTATGAAAATTTACTATAATTTATAAGATTTACTATAATTTATAATTTAAAGAAACAAAACAAAACATTTTTTATTGGTTTAGAAACATGGTATTTTTAAAACATGTACAACTTTGAAAAATCAGTGTTTTTACATATAATCACCACAATGAATAAATCAATTAATAAAATCAACATTGACATGAAAATATAAAAAAATGATGCAATTTACAACTAAGATGTTGTAAAATAGCCCATGACAAAAAAAAATCCATTTTGTCCAATTTTATAAGAGAGTCTTTGGGGGATATTAGGGAATATAAAACAACAACTTTGTAAACCTTTTTATGTAACATGTGTTTCATCTTAAGAGGTCACATGTTCAAATCCAGAGGGGGTTAGGGTATGTATACCTCTATAAACTTTACCAGTCAAATCATTGTGCGGAGGGGGGTCCCTTGTCCCACAAACAACGGGGTCTCATACACCAATTTGGTGTGCTAGCTTGGTCGTGACCTTAAAAATAGATTATTATTATTATTATTAGAGTTTTGTAGCTTAACTTACCAAGAAAATTGTTTGGACCCTCTTGATATGGTATATAGATGTTCAATATACTATGTTGTTTGGATGCTAATTGTATTATAGAGACATTAATGAGACATTGATTGGATGCTCGAAGAGGATTATTTGACACATCAAGATGAAATTGAGATGTAAGGAGGAAACCCAAAAATGCAAATGAGACTCTATGAAGATGAAATAAGGACATGACACAAACAATAATATAAGGACACCAAAATTGATATAAGATAACGACAAAAAGATGCTCTAGTGAAATTTTAAAAAGACCATTGCGCATCTTGTTTTCGTAATTTCAACATAAAAGGATGCAGGATTAAGACACAAAATGGCCCTATTGTAGCATTGACATGAAAAATAAATATCTAACAATAATGATTTCAGTGAAGAAGAACTAGTACCAATACCTCTAAGTATGATTTGTTGGATGGGTTATTACAAGGAGTTGCTTGATCAAATAAAAAAAGTGAAGAAAATCAATCCCTCATGAAGATTGCATTGTGTCAGGTAAATCAGATCTTTAGAGGATTTGTCTGTGTAAAAGTTCATAGAGAAGGGATGGATGAAAGTAATAAAAAGGGGTAGTGAGATTATTAAATATTATATGACTCCTTAGTGAAGTAAGAAGAATAACATTGTCTAACTGTTCTACGAAATGTTTTTTTTCGCTGGAATCCGACAATATAAATTTGCACAAAATCAATATTTTTTGTTGTTTAAAATCCATTTCTGAATGCATAAATGGATTCAACATGCTGAAAATACCTAGGGAACTCTGATTATACATAAATAATCACTCAAATATGTGGATCTAATAATTTCTCACCAGATTTCGAGCGAATGTCCCCAGAAAATATGGTCGTAAAAAGGTCATTTCGTAGAACATTTAGACGACATCAAAAATAATGTTTTATGTTTTATTTTCCCTTTTGTTTATGTTACTTGTCTATATAATATAAATACAATTGTTTTAAGGGACAATATGTTAAATAGTCTTTTCGCTACAAAGATGAAGACCAAATTGGTGTATGAGACCCCCTTGTTTGTTGGACAAGGAACCCCCTCCATGCAGGGATTTGACTACTTAAGTCTATGGAGGTGTACATGCCCTATGGATTTGAACCTATGACCCTCAAGGAGGAAACACATGTTCTTAGCCATTAGGCTCACTCATGTTGTATATTGTTCTTAAACCATTAAGCCTACTCATATTGTGTGTGTATTCAAAGGAATACATGCAGAAACCTAAAAGATGTTTCTCCTATATATATATATATATATATATATATATAGAATTTCTATATTAGATGTGTTTCTTTATATTGGATAACTTTTTTGGTTTGTAAAGAAAGCAAACCTTCAATTTATGTGGAATGAATTACTATAAAAACAGCCTCAACGGGATCACAATATCAACACTAGTAGCATGGTTGTAAACATTACATTCACCACAACCTTCTTCATCATCGTATTTCTACTTCTTCATCATCATCATCATTATAATTCTTACTCCTTTAACAAACACCATTCTTATCCTTCTTTCCTATCCAACAAACACATAATTAATAAAAATTCTACTACCATTAGGCTGGCACTTAGCCGAGACAGGGTTCAAATCTCACCGATTGTATCGAGTATGTATTCTTGCCATGGAGTTTAGTATTCTGGTGAATTCGATTCATATAAAATTATATAAAGCATTACTTCTTGCATAAGGGACTAGTTGTCTAGGCTTTAATTGAGTTCAATTCATAAAGGTTCTCCTTGTTCTTATACGATTCTTTAGACAATTTTGTTTTCCAAGTAGTGGCATGTTTGTTTCATTCATAACAATATCTTTGATGTATGCAATTCTTTATATTCAATAAAAAATGGAAGTAACCAAGAAAAATTATTGATGTTTATGACATATACTTGAAACTGTATTAAGCTTCCTAATTAGTTTTCTACAGAGTCCCCTGGAATATGCAATTCAACTTGTTACTTGTTTAAATGTTGCTTGTGTTCATTCCTCGGATTGAAATATTAAAGTTCTTCCTTGCAGGACTTATTTCATCTTTATATGGTCTTAGTGTTATGAGTTTTTTTTGTCTACTTGAGAGAAAATGATGACGTTTCAAACTTGTGGACTAACTTGAGCATAAAGTAACATTTTCTATTCTTGTTTTGGTTGCTTATACCTTTTACAATTTCCAAGAACTCCATCTTTTGTCGTATTATGTCATGTGTTGTTGAAATTTTACAAATTTCTTGCAGAAATTCCATAACTACTCTCGATATTTGGTGATCCATACATGAGATGTATGGATCACCAAGCTAATCTAGGAGGGAGACACTAGAGTACCATAATTAGTCACCTTCAAATCACTAGAATTTTCCACTTTTCCATCTGATTGAATATACATTACGGGCAACTAGGAAAATGGATCATTTGTAAGGAAATATTAATGTGGCAAAAATCAGTGGATGATATTGGATATACAATAAACGTCATTCTGGGATAAATTAATAGACCATGATATGTAAGAAAGAATCTTGACAAAGGCCATGCAATCTTGAACAAAACTAGTGACTAAGAAAAATGGGCTTTTAGAAACATATGAACTATGGCAAACTCTAGAACTTTAAATATGAAAATAAAAACTATTGTATACGTCTACATAGGAAAAGGAAAACACTTTGCATATCTCTAAATAAAAAAGGGAAAAAACATTGCATACCATTAAATATGGCATGATCATAATTGGTAGGAAAATCAACACGGTTATACTCATCTATCACACTAGCACGTTAATAACCGTCATTATTTCCTACCACTTGCTTTGTTCCAGTATTTGTGACCAGGGATGATTTTAGGGGCTAAATTTCGCTCATGGGCTAATTTTCCATGGTTTTTCCAAAAATGAGATTCATTATTTTAAAAATGATTCGCCCAAATTCTATAGGATACAATTATTTTACCTTAAAAAACGCCAAAATTTTATAAAAAATATATAAAATACTTAGAAATTTGAATATTTTTAAAAACATATCGCCAAACATTTATATTTGATAGATGAAGGATTAGTAATATTTGCCAAGGTTTCTACATTTTAAAATAAATTTCCATCCTTAAAATCATCCATGTTTGTGACACTAGTTGGAGATGTCCGCTGGTTTTTTATCCTGTTAATTCGAGGACCCCAATTATGTTCACTTGAAACATATGAACTGTTATTACCATTAATTGCGGACCTATTCACTTGTATACTTTTCTTCAACTTATCAATGCCTACGTATCCGCACCCAGTAAAGTTGAAATCTGTAGAATTGGTAACTAGTGGTACAGGCACCATCATTTGATTATAATATGGAGATACCTTTCCAAGCGGAATGTAAACTTTTGTTTGAGGTGCACCTTGAGAACTAGCATCTTGTTGTTGGTTAAGTTGTATGACCCTAAATTTTAGAGAACAAATTTGTCATCCATAATCTATAGAAATAACTAAAAAAATATTTAATATCAAACACCACCAAAAGCACAAAAGACAATCCAAAAGAGCTGACTTCATGCATTTATTTAATCAAGTTTGCACCTGATTAATTGTCCTTGGATTCTTAGCAGTACAGGTTGTAGATCTTTTTGTTGCACTCTATCCACATGCATGTTCAATTCTACTAGATGTTCATCCCTAGTAGGTGTTAATTGCATGGTGGAAACCCTGATACATAACCCCTAGCGGTTTCAGTTGATGGCTAGTCGGTTAAAACACCATTTGATTTCATGAAATCCAACTACGAATGGGACAAAGGTATCACAAAAAATACACTTAAATCCAACCACCTGTGGATAAGTTTCCTTCTACATGGACCAAATCCCCAAACTTAGGGAAGGCGGTAGTGTACAAACTGTGCTAAATATTCAACGATGGTTGTTTCTTTGCAAGACTACATAGCATCTTCAATATCCATCTAAGATTAGATGATTTCAAGTTGCTAAATGGTCCCACTGCATAAACCATCGGTGGTACTTAATAAACAAAGAGTTCATTCTTAATGTGTACTTAATATGTACACGTGAATTGATCGAATCAACGAAACACATTTATCACTCAGCAGAGAGCGGCATGAGACATAAATAATGATATCTATATATGATATACCATTTACATTGAAGGGACACATTCTAGACTACTTAGAACTGCTTATACCTCAATCCTTAATGTTTTGCTTCCTTCTAGTAGTGGGCATAGCAAGGCTTTGCTCTAATTTATCTTTCTCTGTACATATTGAAAAACCTCCAAATATCTCGACAGTTGATCTAACACAATAGTCATGTTAAAGGGACGACATTAAACATTCAACGATATATAGTAATGAATATTATTAAAAATCAAAATTTTGGGGATCGGACAGTCATTCAAAACAAAAAAGGAAATAAAGCGCTTAAATTTTCATGGAAATAGAAGAGCACCGACCTCGGAAATAAAGCGCTTAAATTTTCATGGAAATGGAAGAGTATCGACCTCTACGTAGACCCTGTGTTCTCGGACACCATGGTCAATCTTTAACTGAAATATTTCTTTTCCAGGGGGTTTCAAATCTCTAGCAATACATATACTGCAATAGTCCGCTTTGAGATCTGTTAAATCTAACTCTATTACCACTTTATCAAACTGAGAATGATTGAAATCTCTGAGCTACAACAACTAGAAGCGGAACAAGGGAACTTGCAAGAATTTTGTTCCCCTTTGCAGAGATGAGGGTTTCACTGCAAGCTAGTCTACACTGTGGAGCTTGACCAATCTTACACGTTGATACCAACCAATATTAGCCCTGATAAGCACTCAACCACATTTTCATTATGATGTGGCACTACTCAACGCCATAGATAGAGTTCCAAATGTCGATGGTGGACAATGATATTCCACCCACCTTAAATAAGAACAAGGGTGGCCCGACTATTATTATTTTTGGGTTGGGATTATCACGCATCCTTAACCATATTCATCAAATCAAACTATCAAACATAAGTAAATAATATATATTTTTAAATCATTTAAATTGGCTATCAAACAACATGCCATATTTAATAAAAGAGCAACATGCTCTCTTTACAAAATCATGCCCAGGATTTTATGTTGCAACCAAACACGTGTAACTTAATCTAAAAACCGTGCCCATGATTTTATGTTCCAACCAGAGACGTGTTTATCCATGTGGATATTGGTGGCTACCCACCTATTCCAACTGGATCCTCTTGTCTGTTTTTGTTCAGCATATTCTTTTGTACTTCTTTGTAATTGTGGGTTCTACACTTATGTGGTTGTCTAAATCCCCACACATCCTCCAGGTGGATACTGGTGGCCTCTTGCCTAATCCAACTAGATTATTTTGTATGTTTTCATGTCAGCACATCTTGTTGTACTTCTAGGGTCGTTTTGGGGCCCTAAATGTTGTTTTTTTGGGTCGCCACAATCAAACTATAGATGGAGTCAAATTTTGATAGTGAAATGCGTAGCTCTCTGAAAGACCTTTCCAACGCACTATCAAGTGCCTAAAATGGAGGTCGTATGCAAAAGTTACAACACTAGGAAGTTGAGGTACCAACTTACACCAACTTACCCATAGGGGCCCACATGACTTTTGGCGTTTCACCTTCTAGGGTTAGGTTTTTGGATGTATAGGGTTTTGGAATTCATGAGAAATATCAAAAAGGCCTCTAGATCCTCATTGTAATCTATTATGCTCAGACGGATGCACGTAGCAGCCACATCTCTTCTCAGAGATAGCTACCACCATTCGAGCAAGTGTTTCAGTTCTGCAGTTTTAAAGTTTCATCCTATTTCATTATTCAATAGAAAATATTGTTCGTTGGATATCTGTGTTATTCTTCATATCTATGTATTTATTGTATTCAGTCTGTTAATCAGTTCATTCCGCTCCTAAATCTGGATTAGTGGTATCAGAGTGGTCTTCTCTTCATTTATTTTTATTTGTGCATGTCCCCGACAAGATCTGGGTATAAGAAGTTGGGACTCGAACCAATCGAGCCATTACAAGATCGATCGTGCCAAGACTGAAAACAACCAATGGGGGAAGAAAAAAAAGATGATGGAGCAAGAGATCCTATTAAAATGTTGCTCGAGGAAGCCCTCGCGCGAAAAAGGAACGAAATGATGGACAACTTCACGCAGATCCATCGATGACTTCCCATAGAGAAGCATCTTCATCAAGCGGCCGTGCAAACCCCTTCAAGGTACAAGTAATTTTGATATTCCATTATTTGAAGGACTGATAGATGCAGATGTTGTAGATAAATGGTTGAATCTGCTCGAAGGGTATTTTTTGGTCCACAATTTTTTCGATAGGGAAAAGATCATTGTTTCACTCCTCAAGGTCATTCCCCATGTTAAAGATTGGTGGGATACTTACTCTAAGAAAAGGGTCGTGGAGGAATCTACAATATTTGTGGTGGCCCTTACATGGGATTCCTTCTAAGACGCCATTAAAGAACAATACTACTATGTTGGAAGCTATGAGGACCAATACACCAGATGGACCACCCTACATCAAGAAAGGGACCAGCAGTACCGTATTTCACCAATATTTTCCATACCCTACGTGCAAAATTGGGTATCAAAGACTCTGAGCATCATCTGTTGCTCAAATACCGTGGTTGTTTGCATAGACATTCAAATAGAAATGGAGTTTCTGGGCATCACCTCATTGGGCATGGCTTATAGATACACTGTCAAGATCGAGTAGAAAAGGCGAGAGTTTGGATCTTCAAACCCCTAACAGCCGAAGCAGGGAAAAGGTATCCCGAACCCACACAACAAGGGACCAAGTCGAGATGGTCTCCCTCAAGACAACCAGTCCAAGTCGCAACACAAGAAGGGCAATGAGAATATGAAGAAGGACACAGGAAAATGGTGTGAGTACCATAAAATCCCTTGGAACAACACTGAAGAATGTCGCTCCAAGAAGTCCCTCATTGTTGAACTGAAGGCTTTCGAGTCAGAGGTTGATTCTGATTCTAAATCAAGTCCTAAAGGAGGGAAGTGAATTATCTATGATGAACCCAGTGCCATTGTCGCTACCACCAAAGTCTGGCCAAGCGAACCAAAAGAACTGGAGGAAGGGGAATGCCTTTATCACTCGCAGATGTGGGTAAAGGGGGTCCATTTCATTTCATTGTCGATAGCGGTAGTCAGAAGAACCTGATTTCAGAAGAGGTTGTCAACCAACTGGACCTGCCAACAACATCGCACCCGCAACCCTACACCATCAGTTGGCTTCGCCAAGGAAGTGATCTTCGTGTCAGCCAACAGTGTCACCTGCCCTACGACATCAAGCCTTTCAAAGATGAGGTACTGTGTGATATTGATCCCATTGAAGTTTGTAATGTTCTTTTAGGACAACCATATTTGTGGAAGCATCATGTTGTGTATGAGTCTAGACCCCGCAGTGTTATTATTACTTTGGGTAGACAATTGTATAGGTTACTAGAGGTAGCGTTGCCTACTGTTATTTCTTTAATCTCTTCTAAGCAATGCAGTAAGGTCATCTCACAGACTGGGAAGTTCATCTTTTTTGTAATCCATGCTCATTGTAAGCAGAAGGTCGTCGCCACATCTGTGGCCTCTACACAGAGCCTCTCTTTGTAGCAGAAGAAAGTGGACGAGATCGTGGAAGAATACAGAGACATCTTCTCCTCACCTACATGGGTATCGACACATTGTTAAGACAAGCATCCAATTGATCTAACCCCCAGCGCACCTCTACCTAATGGACTAGTCTATCATTGTTCGTTGATGGAAAATGATGAAATCAGGTGATAGATCCAAGAACGACTTCAAAAGGGGCACATCAGACCCAACTCCTCCCCTTGCATAATCTCGATTGTACTAGTGCAGAAGAAGGACGGGACATGACGACTCTACATTGATTACAGAGCCTTAAACAAAATCATAGTCAGGAACCGATACCCCATTCCTAGGATTGATGACCTTCTTGACCAACTCAAGGGGGAAAAGTTCTTCAGCAATATTGACCTAAAGTTTGGCTACCACCAGGTTCCCATCGAACCAACTGATGTGTGGAAGACAACCTTCAAATCTAAAGAAGGTCTCTTCGAATGGCTAGTCATTCCCTTTGGCTTAACAAATGCACCAGCCACTTTCATGAGATTGATGGATGATGTATTGAGACCCTTCACCAACTCCTTTGTGATGGTATATTTGGATGACATCCTCATCTTCAGCAGGACATGGGAGGAGCACATGCTACATATTCAACAAGTTTTGAGCACTCTGCGGCAACACAAGCTATATGCCAACTTGGAAAAATGATCTTTTGGCATGAACAGGGTCCAATACTTGGGCTACATTGTTGATGAGCATGGGGTACATGTTGATCCAGCTAAGATCCAAGTCATTTGTGACTGGCCAGCCCTGACCACATTGACCGAGCTTCAGAGCTTCTTGTGACTAGCAAACTTCTACCAACGGTTTGTGTTGGGATTCTCCCATATTGCATGGGCCCTCGGCTAGGTGACCAGGGGCGGTGATAGGGCCGAGTTCATGTGGGGGAAGGAGAAGCAATGGGAATTTGATTATCTGAAGCATCGCTTTGGCTTATCTTCAATACTCTCCTTTCTCGATCTGCAACAATCGTTCGAGATTAAGACTGATGCATCTAACTATGTTGTGAGCGCAGTTCTCACTCAACACGAGAATCTGGTGGAGTACCATAGTGAGACACTCTCTAACATTGTCCAAAAATACCCCACCTATGACAAGGAAATGTATTCCATTGTACAATCCTGTCGTCAATGGAAATATTATATTCTGGGAAAAGAGACGATCATACACACTGATCGCAAGCCTCTGCAGTTCATACAGACACAGGGGAAATTGTAGAACGATCCCCATCAGAAGTGGTCTACCTACCTGCAGCAGTTCCATATCAACATCAAGTATAAGACATGTATCTCTGATCGTGTCGTTGAATGCCTTAGTCGACCTCCTATGGATACACTCACCACTGTGCTCCATTCCTGTGGACATGAAGCATCTGAGTGGCCCCAACTTTATCATCAAGATCCGGACTTTGCCACCACCTATCAGCTCTTGGGTACAAGTGCAACTGTCAATGATTTTCACATTCAGGACAGACTCTTATGCCACCTGGTCCATCTCTATGTTACTAAAAGCAAGCATGCAAAGATGATTTGGGAAGCCCACTGCAGTCGGGTGGTAGGACATTTTGGCATGGAGAAAATTGTGGTCGTTCTTTAGAAACATTATATTGGCCCAAACTTTGACATGACATCAAAAACTATATTAGATCTTCCACTGCATGTGCCATTTCCAAGCTAACCATCAAGAATCAAGGCTTATACACCCCTCTTCCTATTCCCTAGAAGCCTTGGGAATCCATCTCAATGAATTACATGTCTGGCTTGTCATCCACCAAGCAACGAAATGACTGTGTATTTGTGGTCATTGATCGGTTTTCGAAGATGGCCATCCTCATAGCCTCCAAGAAGAATATCACAACGACATATACTGCCAAGCTCTTCTTCGAACGAGTTTAGGTCCACTTTGGGATACCACATACCATCATCTCTGATAGGGATAGCAGGTTCCTCAACACATTTTGGTTGAGTCTCTGGTCTCTGTTGGACACCAAGTTCACAAAATCCACTACTTTCCACCCCCAAATCGACAACTAAACATAGGTATTCAATCGAATGATTGTGCACATCCTGCGCATGCACAATTCTAAGAATCCACGTATATGGGACGAGAGTCTCCCCTATGTTCAACATAGTTATAATATGGCTCTCCATAGCTCCACCGTCCATAGCCCATTTCAGGTGGGTCTGGGATTCCAACCCTTGGGACCCATTGATGTTGCACTTCCTCTTGCCACCGCACAAACATACTCTTCCCATGATCAGTCTGTGATTGACAAAGCCACCAGATTCATTGAGCGGATTCAACACATCCGCCAACAGGTCCAGAAAAGTTTCCAGAAATACAATGCTAAGTACAAGTAGTGCCATGATCAACACAAGGTACCACACCAGTTTCAGGTTGGCAACAAAGTTTGGTTACATTTGCAGAAGGAGTGTCACACGGGGCCCCATCAGAAGCTTCACCCACATCATTATGGGCCTTACACTATCACCAAGGTTGTGGGTAGCAATGCTTTTGAGCTCAACACTCCACCTTTCCTTAGCTGACACCAACAAAGCTCAACCCTGACTGCATGGAACAAGCCTCCACTAATCATATAGTGGACACACAGGTCAGGGGCACTCGCCAACAAAGGATCCAACTTTATCTATTTGTCTAGGCAGGGTAACTCCTACACCAAGGCAAGTGGCTCACCTGGGGCCAAATCCAACAAAAGTTTCCTCACCTTATGGGGGAACTCAACACAATGGACACCATTGCTTCCTAAGGGGGGAGGATTGATCCAGGTGGATATTGGTTCCACCCACCTATTCCAACTGGCTTCTCTTGTCTGTTTTTGTTCAGCACGTTCTTCTACACTTCTTTGTAATTGTGGGTTCTACACTTCTGGAGCTGTATGAATCCCCACACATCCTCCGGGTGGATATTGGTGGCCTCTTGCCTAATACAATTGGCTTATTTTGTATGTTTTCATTTCAGCACATCTTGTTGTACTTCCAGGGTCATTTTGGGGCCCTAAACGTTGTTTTTTTGGCTTGACACAGTCAAATTACAATTGGAGTTAGATTTTGATGGAGAAATGTGTAGTTATCTGAAATACCTTTCCAACGGGCTATCACAGGCCTAAAACGGAGGTCGTATGAAAACGTTACGACCCTGGGAAAATGAGGTACCAACTTACACCAACTTACCCATAGGGGCCCACATGACTTTTGGTGTTTCACCTTCTAGGGTAAGGTTTTTGGATGTCTAGGGTTTTGGAATTCATGAGAAATAACAAAAAGGCCTTTGGAGCTTCATTTTAATCCATTATGCTCAGACGAATGCGCATAGAAGACACATCTCTTCTCAGAGATAGCTACCACCATTCGAGCAAGTGTTTCAGTTCTACAGTTTTACAGTTTCAACCTATTTCATTATTCAATAGAAAATATTGTTCAATGAATATCTGTGTTATTCTTCAAATCTCTGTGTTTATTGTATTCATCTGTTGCTTAATGTCACTTGTCTGACAACCTACCTATGGTTTTATGTTGAAACATTCAAACGTATTCAGACTTCAAACGAGACATGTCATATATCATTGGCTCTGGTGTTGGCTCTATTCTTTTAGCTCTTGATTTTGATCTGCATCCAAGTTTGGGCTTAGCGTGCACCTACTGGAATTTGCACTTTGGTATTTTTCTGATTGCTATGTATGTCTGTGTCTATGATATGCCATAAGCTCATCGCAATGAATTCTTTGCCTACGCAGTGCTTCTACATACAATAGTAGTCTATAAAATAAATATATATTCTTTGGTTGTTTATCAATATTAGAATGACTCCATAACTGTGACCTCCCTCTTGATGAGTTGTTTCTCTTGTTGGTGCTCATGTTTTCGAGAAAAACAGATATGAGGCCTCGCCTTCTCATTCAATAATTCAGATATTTAGCTTGATGGGTCGCTTTCTTTGTTTATCTTGGGAATTGGATTGGATTGGAGGCAGAACAGTTCTGTAGGGTTCAACCAATATCGTGAACTTGTCTCATTGTTCTTCAAAATCATTCATTGCCTCCCTGTCATTCTTTGTTTTATCCATAGATATTGTGCCTATGTTGGCGTCGAGTTGCTCTCCCCAGGTTCTTTGTTTTATCAACAGAGAACGAAAAGGTGGAGAATCTATGCAAAGAAGGTACACAATGCGCTTTGGATAGGATCTCTTTGTCTCTTTCTATAGTGCTTGATTGGTAATTGGGATCTGAAACATAAATGTTGGAGGGAGGTACGACTCAGCATTATGTAGTTTACGGGGATTGAAGGCCCTATGTTCATAGTCGTTGAAATGGGTGTGTTGTGAAATCACTTTAATGTCTAGATGACTTCAGATCACTCCCGATGTCCTGGAAAATTCTTAGCATGCATTTTTTATATCTGACACTTCATCGGACATACGAGGAACCCAAGCGGCTCTAGTGAATTGGGACAGTCTATGTTGTAGATTCAGGATCCCTTTGTAGTTCTTCGGTGCTAATGATTTTGTGTTTTTGGCTTGTGGAGAATGGTGGATTTGTGGGGGTAATTCTTTGTTGCCTCTATTTCAGGTAGGATTTGTGCATATCTGTCTATGGGTAAAGTCAGCGACCAAGCTCAGTGCTAGTAATACCAAAAAATGTAGATTATTGACCTAAAGGTCACAATCCAACTAGTAGATTAAGCTAGTGGAAGCATAGGTCTAACTGAAAGGGTATATAATACATCTTCTTTCTAGTATTATTAAGTCGACGATGAACTTTATCCAATTAATCTGGTAGTAGTTATAGGCCCAAATCCAACTATTAAACAAGTAAACTATGAGTTGGAAGCTATACCAAATAAATCTCAATGTAGAATGTTGTTTTCCAAATATTTGTAGAACTGGATGACAACTTCTTTAATGATGTCAAGATTTCCAGTTTATGTATTCATTCTATCAAGAACGAAGGCCAGGTTATACACACTGAAATTGTAAGATAGGGTTAGATTTAATGTACCTTGCACACTATTGATTCTTCTGCATCTACACTGGGTTTTGTCATAATCGAAAGACAATGAAATGAGACTTTATGGATGTAGGTTGTCTCTTTCATGGTTGTGACCTTCGATTCATGGGCAGGTAGTGGTGAGATTCAGTGGCAAGCAAGAGGCAGCCCCAAGCAAGAGGTAGCAGTAAGGCAGTGGCACGTAGGCAGCAAGTAGTGGCTCAAAATTTTCGAAGGACCATTTTGTCAGTAGTAAATTTAAAGCACTGACATAAGTAGTGGCTCAACATTTTCGAAGGAGTGTTTTGTCAATAGTTTTAAAGCACTAACATTGACATAGACGTGAAATAAATTTACAATCCAAACAAACTTAGGTTATATAATATATAACAATGTAAACTTACATTATGTGGGAGAAACCGCAAAGAAACAATGACTAGGAACTTTAGGTCATAAATTTTAAGAATGAAAAATAAGATTATCTCGGCAATAAGACTCCAAACGTGTGAGCCGATAGCATTTTGTATAAAAGTAATTTAAATATTGTAAAAATTCAAAATTTTGTTTTGTTATGTACAACAATGGAGAATGGAAAATTATTTTTAAGTCAAAGGTTAACTAATACATGGTCAATGGTGAATCTATTACAAGAGTCCTAGCCTTTGGCGGGGACTAATAATAGAGGCATTTATGTTATTTTCTTTGGTTTTATTATCTAAAAAATAAGAAAGAACAAACAAGTATTTTTCCATTCAAATGATTTGATTTCATAATCTCAATATGACTTCAAAGCTTGAGTGGTGTATCACTCACATCTATCCAAACTAAATCATACACTTTTTGTGCATTTTCTTAAACTTATCTGCTCAATCATCTATTTGTGAGAGAAGAATATGCTATAGACAAATTGCTAAAACTTTTGTTTGTGGAAGATAAATCTACTACACACTTCCATATTCTATACATTCATATTTATATGGCACACCCATTCAACATTAGTGTGCAAAGATCATATTATTGGCATGGTAGTTGTTAAGTCCATAAATCATCTTGTATATTTTAACCTTGTACAATTATTTACTACAAACAAATTCTTAATAAAAAAGAAAATAAACAATGGCACACACACACATTACAAAGATATTTTTAACCTAGAAACCCAAACTGGGAAAACCAACAACTTGTTTAGAGTCGCACCTCTAATCTTATATTCATCATTCTCTTCATTGTTTACAATACAATATACATATAGGATTCTACGGCATCCAAACCCCTAATCCATTGATCTAGATTAATCACAACCCTAATTCCTTAACCGAAATTAGAAAACCATTGGAAAAAACGATGTGCCAAAAAAACGCCAAAAACGGACCAAAAAAAAATTCTCGTGGGATCCCGCCCCCGAAACCCTCCAAACCCCCTTTGCTCCCATAAAAGTGCACATTACATGCGATCAATTTTTCAACGAATATAACACATACCCTACATTCACTCACTTGTTGTTTTCTTTGCATACAAGGGGTTACAGGATTACATATTCAACAATCTAGAGAAACATTGCCCATAGATCCTCTACACCAAGAGAATTTCTCAGTTCTCACTAATTTTGTTAATGAATCAACAACATTCTCCAATTTTTCCACCTTCATCAACAACACCTTATTGTCTTCAACCATGTCTCTCACAAAGTGATACTAAACACCAATATGCTTTGTCTTTAAATAATAAGTCGGGTTCTTCGCCAGGAAGAATGCACTCTGATTGTCACAATCTATCCTTATAGGTTATTGTACCAACCTAATACCTGAACATAATATCTGTAATCATATTGCTTCCTTGCTTGCATGAGTGGTTTCCATGTATTCAACTTATGTAGTTGAGAGTGCCACCACAGGCTGTCTTTTTCCACTATAGACCATTGCATACATTAAATTACCAACTGCACTCGCATATGGAACATGAGACATGTCCTCTTCCTCTTCATGTGTCTTGGGACACTGATCCACAGATAAATTTACACCTACAGGAATAGGAACCTTGATCAATTTACACTCATGCATATCAAACCTCTACAAATTGTCTCGACATATTTCCTCTTATTTAACCATAGTTTCATGTTTTCCCAATATCTTTTAATTTCCATGCCCAAAATGAAATGTGTAGCACCAAGATCCTTCATGTCAAACTTAGAGGACAACTGATTTTTCACATCCTAGTTAATGTCCTTGTTCTTTCCTACCAGCAACATATCATCCACATACAAGACCAAATAAATATGAAGGTCACCAATTAATTTGAAATACACATAGTGATCTACTTTTGTTAAGTACTTGAATAATCTGAAGATAAATCTCAAAGTAAACCCACAATATAAACAAGAATAAACCAAACCATTCACCAATAATGAACACAAAAAATAAAGAAAACCCTTGAGGTAAGGTAACACCATATATTAATCCTTAAGGAATGATAACACTCCTCAAGCAATGCTTGATACATTCACAATATTCTTCACTATGTTTCAATACATTGCTTACGCTTATTTATATAGATCTCTCCATCTCGTAGGAACCTTCTAGAGAGCCTTGTCACATTTATTATATCTAACTACCATAATGAATCTTATTTAATAATATAGTGGACCTAGTCCACCTTACATTGAATATACATAACCACATTCCCATTTGGTACCTCTTTAGGTACCCCATATTACCTCCCTAGGTATACTACATTCATCCCCCTTCACACATTTCGTCCTCGAAACACGAGAAGAAACCATGCAATATGACTGGCTAAGCAATGTAGCCAACTTGTACCAAGTACAACCATCCATCCATCCTAATGGAAGATGAACATGATGTCCAACTGTTTCCTTTCCACCCCAATCTTTATATAATCATCTAGAGCAGGAGTAAGAGTTCATTTGCTAGTCTTTGCAAGATTTCAATTGTGTTGAGGAGCTTGGATACCAAGCGTCGGGATTGGATCAACGAGGATGAACATCACAACAAGGTGCATTACATTCTTCTTCTCTCTCTTGCTTGATTGATTTAGTTTGATCTATAAGGAAAGTAGTAACTACTTGTTCTCTTATGTATTTGGACCAAAGATAGGAGTCTTGGTCCAAAGGGGAGCTTAGCCTGTCCATAGGGAAATATTTCTCACAACAAGTGTGTGTTGTGAATAATTACACACATATAAGAATTGTGTGACATGTTATCATAGAATCTATCACTTGTGCAAAGCCTTCACAATATGCTAAACTTGTGTAACAATTGGAAAATTGCCACTATCACCTAGGCAAGTACTTCCCTTGTTTTAGTGATCGATGAGGATCCAATGTAAGGGAGGATTCCCTTGTGACCTCAAGGGATATTATAGCAAGCTAAGGCAAGTCTACGACCCCCTATCTAGGTCACTTAGTGAGATAGGATAGATATAGGAGGTAATACAAAGTTAGGATGAGTTTAGACGAGGTAATTAATTGTGTGTGTGTGTGTGTGTGTGTGTGTGTGTTAGAAGTGTCCCAATGCATTCAATGATAAATATCAAATCTAATGAAAGGGGAATAAGTCCCAGAACAATACCTATCAAAGAGAAAAATGTTGTTGTAATAAAAATTGTAGTAAAGAGAATGTACTTCAACAATATAATTGTTTACAACAACAATGATACATCATCTCTAAATCAACAAATAAATGGATGGAAATATGTTTAATAACAATGAGAACACTTATAAACCATCCACTAATGATTATATGAGGTTGAGAGCATTAAATTATGTTAATTATCAACAATATTCTTAAGCCCTAATGATTGTAGCAAAATTTTATAACATCAACGATAAAATAGCCAAAATTGAAAATCATTGAGGTAAAATAGGCATGCACATGCAACGGAGTATCTAACCAACCAATTGATTTTAAGAGTGAGGGAGCTTATGAGGGTTTTGTATCACTTTTGAGGTAAAGACTAGTGTCATTTTCCTACTTTGGGTAAATGGAATTTAGCAACACCTTCAATTGGAAGTTAGATGGCCAAGAAGAGAAAGATATTTGAAACCCTAGGACTATACCCTCATAGGCCTAGGATTAAACCTCAAAGAAACCAACCCTAGTTTATACCCTCATAAACCCTAGTGTCGTTTTCTTTCTTCTATAGTGTCTAGCTTGAAAATCCAAGTGAACTAGGTAAAACCCTAAGGTTTATACCCTCATAAACCTTAGGTTTTGAACTAGCAAAGACAAACCCTAGGGAGATAAACAATCTTAACCCCTAGACTAGGTCTTAAATGCTTCAACAAATTAAGATGAATGAATATAGGGAGGGGGATAAACAATCTTAATCCATTCTAGGGTTTCTAGCAAAGAGAACCTAGCATACAAGGTAACATCCAACAATTAACCATCTAATAGAGAATCCACCATAATATACCATGAACAAGCATTAAAACTTGAAGAACACTTACTAGATAAAGTCATTATGCATGAGGAAACCCTAGCTCAAAATTCATCCACCAAAACAAGAGAAATCATCCACAAGATTATCCTTCCAAAAGTGTGCACAAGTAGTCCATAACGACTATGGACTTTCCGAGTGATTCTACTAACCACTCCCACCATAGAAACCTCAAATAAGTAGTCCACGACGAGAAATAGAGAAGAGAAGACAAGTAGTGATGTTCTCACAAGTGGTGGGTGATGATTTACAAGATGGAGCACTGGCCTCTTTATATGAGGAAAACCTAGTGTTATATCTCTCAAAAAGCCCTAAAAACATAATAAATCCATGATACAAGTGAGATGGTTCTAGTTCAACCCCTCAAGTAGCCTCAATCAACAGATAAACATGTTAATACACCAAAATATGTCCTCCAAGGTCACACACGTGGGTAACGTCATGCTTTAAGAGCATGTAGGAAGCCTCCAAAGGCCACGTCTCATCATTTGGTGGTGCAAGTAAGTTGGAAGTCATGTCTCCTCATCAAAGATCATGTCATATCATCAAGGACCCAAATCATCATTAAATAGAGCCCCAATGGCAAACCAACCCCATAAAATTTCCTATCACATGACATCATCATCAATATGCTCAACATCTTGGAGGAAAGGTTAGCGTCCAAGGTGGAGAAGAGGCATGCCATCTCTTTGAGGGGTGTCCAATCAATTGCTAGTGCAATTTCATCCATCAATTCTTGGGCAAGCCCTGGGGTGCATTGTCCATATTGTGGGCTTCCTGTCCATCTATCAACCAATATGACCATATTTGTAATAAAATGGCTCATTTCCAAGGTCCAGGAGGTGTGAGATGATGTATTTGAATGTGCTAAGTCATCAAATTACCCAACTCTATGCATCATATGTGTTATGTCCTTTAATAAATGCACAACACCCAAGGTGAGATCATAGGGTCTTCCTCCAAAGGACCATGTCAAGTGCATCCAAGTCAATCAAAGTCATGGAATCAAGTAAGACCAATAATCATAAGGTGCAAGAAGCCTTGGAATCATACAAAGTAAGCCATCACCTAATACACAAGCCACAAGAACAATTCACATGAGATATCCCCTTCAAACTTCACATTAAGTCAAGACTTTATGCAATTTGGCAAGTTTAGGTATGGGATGACCGTCAAAAGACACTTTTAGGTGTGTCAGTACCTAGTTAGAGGGATATTTCCCAAGACACCTATCTAAGTGTAAGTATAGTGAATGAAAACGTGTTGGGCTGACTTCATGGTGATGGATTCATTAACATGCAAGGTATTGTGCTTGGTCCATTTCCACGAGTGACTTTGTAGAGGGAGCGCTTGCTACTTGAGATGCCCTTTCGTAAGCAATGTGTGTATTCCAAACCCCTTTCTTGGCTTTCGATATTCATTTTATGCATTGCAAGTCCCCTTTTTAGGATTCAAGGACTTTATTGTTTCTTTTTCTTGTTGGGATTAAGTCCTTTCATTTTGATATGCATTCAGTGCATTAGGACTAGGGGTGATTGCCTCATAGTGAGGGGCAGAGCTCAAGGTAGCATTTGGATTTTAAAGTTAGCCCTTCATTATCCCACATTTATTTCTTTCTTTATTTTTTATAGTATCTACATCAACCTCGACATTCTAGCCCTTCTTCTCATAGGAGGATGAACCACAGGCCTTTTTGGTGTACATGTAACAACCATACCGAAGTTTATTACACTGCAGAAGGCCCCAGGATGGAAAGTGTTAAGTATGGGGGGGGGAATGCTACATTAACCTTATCAAATCCTCCCAGTAGTACCCTTGTTCTACAATGGTGACAACACGAGACTAGGATACTAAAGATGGCCACCAAGGTGAAATAAGGCAAAGAGCGTAACTTTTGAGTTGACGATTCATTATCCAACTTCAACCTGTGATCCTCACTCACATGTCAAACGCATTAAATATGACACTTTATATGAAACAAGTACTAATGTACCTCATAATTTGATGGACCCCCATCTCCCAATGAACCATGTTGATCGGGTGTGATGAGCTATGCTAAGGAACAAAGCATCTAGGGGGTTGTTAGCTATGGAGATTGTTTGTCATCATCATCGGGATCATGTCTTCATTGTGGGCCATGAGACATGATCTCCTCTAGTTACCCCTAGGTGAGAGGGGTAACATGAAAAACATGGTTTATGAGGTATTACATGCACCAAAAGCTTTTCCAATATAGAAGAAGACTTTTGGGTTGTAAATCCAGAAGTTAATGGGTTAGTATTCTCCCTTTCTTTGATATTAACATCACCTACAATTTTGGTGTCATGCCTTTTGGACCCTCCTTGGCTTCTGGTTCTTATCTATGTGATATTTGTAATTGCAATCTATCTTACTACAGTGACATATCCCTATGATGGGATTTTTTCCACATTAATATTCTCCTTCTTATTGTGTGTATGTTATAAATAATCCCACGTGGATAAAAATTATGAGATGGGTCATTTATGAGAAATTACTTGCACCAAAAGCTTTTCCAACTCAAAAGAAAACTTTGGAGTGCAAGTTGCTAGGTTGATATGTTAATATCCTCCCTCTATTCGGTACTAACATTGTTGAAATTTTTGGTGTTATGCCTTGTGGACCCTCCCTAGCTTATGGTTGTTATTTATACGATACCCGTAATATCTTACTGTAGTGGCATATTACTATGATGGGATTTGTTCCATATTGATACTCTATATTTATGCTAGGTGTTACACCTCACATTGTATGATGTTCCATATTTTGATTTTCATCACATTTGTGGAGATTTGTTGTTGGTTCCTTGGAGCCTTTGTACCGACTTGGGGAGATTCATCTTCATGGAGTCCCTTTTCTTTGTGGCCTTGGATCATTTGATGGAGATCTTTGGTTTGGGGGAGTCTCACTTATCCTTCACTAGATGGTTGTCCTTGCTACTTTGTGGTCTTCTCACATGTGCTTTCCTTGTTCATTACCCCTTGGTTGCACTTTTGATGGATTTGGAGCATACTATCTCATTATGGTGTGGTTTAGTATATATACTTATCTTAGATATGGACAATGGTTCTATCCCCACAAGGGGTTAGATGATGGTGAAGAGGTAGATGTTGTTGATGTTTCCTAGTGACTTGGTGTGTTGATGTATGATGTTGGTGTCACTAGGAGGGGATGTTGTACATGGTCCTCATGTGTTGGATGGGGATCACACTTGATGATTGGATGGGTTAGCGCTTTGTTATTGTTGTGGGGTATTCTACCCTACGGACTAATAAGCTAGGGATCTAAACTTATACGCAGATCATGACCCTTAAGATTTAACTTTTAACCTTCTACCCAAACTCTCAACCCCTTTTCTCAGGAAAACATGGGAAGATTGAACTAACCTCTTTATCGATGGTTGAAGTAGATCCTCCGTTGAGTTGTTATCTCCTCGCTGCTGCTTCTCCTTCCACAAAGCTTCCTGCAATCAAGACAAAACTATGCATGCATGCTACTGATCTACTAGGGGGTTAGAGATAAAACATAAATCAAATAACATAGATGAGACTCATGTATTCGGGACGGGAAAAGTATCTTTTTCACTAATCTCAATATGAATCAACTTACAATGATTTCTGAGATCGGCCACCGTTCCTTGATCCTGATCCTGGGCTCTTCCTCTTCTTTCTGTCCTCCAACTGCTGCTGCATGAAGTTCTCCTAAAGCTTGAGGCAAGGCTAAAGGGTTGGGACAAAACTGGCTTGGCAATTTGGCAGAGTTTCTTTGCTATGATTTTTTCC
>ML784248.1:314582-336724 GCA_009831015.1 Picea engelmannii | reverse complement strand
TTTTATCCCTATGGAGGTTCGAGCTGATCATCTCCCCATGTCTACATGTCCGTCGGGCATGGACTTGCAGTAAAAACAAGTACGCCCTCCATAGGTTCATAAGTCACAGGGACCATATCAATGTCAATAACATATAATAAGAAAGTTATCTAAACATGTGCATAAAACCCCCTTTCCGATACAAGTACTCAAAGACGTTATGCTATTTTTCAAGCTAGGTTTGGAGAGGGTTTCAGGGCGTCCTATTGGGCTAATTCTCCTCAGATGTGGGATGTTTCCAGGTGAAGACCAATCTAGGTCATGTAAGTGCATGAGATGGTATGGGGATGTTTGGGCAATGGGTGAAGTGATGACAGGGAAATGTATGGCTTACCTGTGGGTGCCTCTGAAAATGGTGAGATGCATCTTGTCATGGATGCAAGTGTTTCCAAGCCCATTCAATGCCCTTTTTACCTTTTTATCTTATTGTTTTTTCTTTCAAGAGATTAGCTGGGGGACATTGCCCTGGCATGGTGACCAGTGGTGACAATGTTACCCTGCCCACAAGCATTTCACAGAGACAAGAAGGTTGGCTCGTGATGAGACCCCCTTTCTCTTGGCTATGCCACCAAGAGCCACTGCCCTGGTGTGGTGACCAACTGAATGGTAGTTTCATACTGCTACATGCCCATGGACCTAATAGGATGGCTTGTGATGAGACCCCCGATCCTCCAACTAGGTCTTGAGTTTATTTGTTCCAAAGATGACATTCTGAACCACCTAAGGATGACTACCTTTACTGAGTTCAGAAGGTTGTTTCATTTCCTCTGATGATTCGATGCTATTTTAATCTAATGTAAAAGTCAATTAATGCGTCATTGATAAAGATTCCCGATTCTAAAATCTCAACATTTGTCCCACTGATGGTAACATCATGTGAATCCCCTTTGGGGAAAACAAATTCTTCAAGAGTTTCAACAAACCTTCCAAACCAATGATCTTCAAATGCCTTGGAATATTCTTCGGAATGCACTCCACACATTATCCTCCAAGTCTTGACAAACTGCTACTTGTGGAAAGAAACCACTCTTTCTTCCAGTATTCACTACCCCTTGCAACAACAGTCCAGGATTATGCCTTTTTGGCATTGCTTGCAAATCATAACGCTCAATTTTGTCTCAGAAAAAATTGGTGGTAACATGGTGCAATGTGCATTTTGGTGTCTTTGATATCCCCTTTTCTTGATAGGGTAGACAATGCAAAGGAAGGATGTTGCTGGTTTAACCAACATATCTTCAATAGGTGATAAGGTGACTAGATTTTGTTTAGAAACCTTGGTGATCAATTATTGGAATGGGGAATTCATCCCCACAAGCCATGAAGAATGTAAAAGTTGTTCTATGTGCACGTTGGTGTCTTTGATAGCCCCTTTTTTTGACAGAGTAGATAACTTGTTCTGTTAATAAACCTTCTTCCCAAACGCGGCTGTAGTCCCTTTCACAACTTTCCCTTTCCCACTACTAACTTTGGGAATGTTTTAAGACATCGAAACGACCCTAGAAGATTCAACAGCTCTTGTGATTCTCAACTTGCATCAAAAGAATGATATTATATATTTTAAAATCGGGATGTCCCGTCGGAATTTGGGGTAATGATCAGGTTTTTAGAAAGCATTGGTTACCAAAGTTGAGTGATATTTATGTATAATAGCCTTACAGATCTCTCAGACATTTCTTCACTGCCAGCGAGCCTGTTCAGTACCCCGGTGAAGTTGTCTGACCCTTTTTTTTACTGAATTTCTTTTCACCACTTCGGAAAATATTTATGCGTTTAAACGCTAAGACAAGGGCAATCATTTCTGAATTTCCTTTCATCGTCTTCCTGGACTAGGTGGGGGCAATCATTTCTGAATTTCCTTTCACCACCTATCTTATAATTTACTTCTAAAACACGAATATGGGAGCAATCAGTTTATATCAGGGCTGATATCTGTGTAATATTTTGTATCAGAGGTCTGTTAACTTATTTTGATTACTCGGTATCAATCTTCCTTTGACCTTCACAACACCTTCGTTCTTAGGGAGACAGGGGAAAATAATAAATTTTTAAGGGGCATCCTGTTCGAGCAAGCTTTGATTCTTTTGAAACTGTTGAAAAACCTAGGAAAGTCAGGATCGCTCTAAACGTTCCTTCGTTTAGCAGGAGATTAAGTATTAGTAAAGACCAAATTTCTTATCAAGATCTGTTTCGAAACCCTTGAGGTTTAAAACGAAATACTTTTATCCCTTCGCAATAACTCGGGAAGACGGTGACTTGCTAAAAGTTAGACTCGAAGATAGACATGATACAAAGCATAGATTCATTGACTGAAAATATGGGGGTCGAAACAACTCGATACTGACTCTTATAGATGAATTCGGGAATAGTTTATTTCAACTGCCCACTTTTGATTTAGTGTATTATTCAACTTATTTTAAAACAAAAATAATCAAACCAAGCAATGATCCTCCTGTTATCTAACCTTTTATATTGCAGTTTGAAAGATGTTACCTTATTTTGCTTCAACAACCTTTCATAACCTGTGTATTGAGAAATCTCACCTCTTATCTTTTCTTTTCATTTGCTTGTGCACTTATGAATTATCATTTGATATCACCTATTTTATGTCGCTCTATTTCCAATACTAACCTGCAAATTACTTTTTCTGCTAGCTTCGTCTGCAGTTGGAATCCCGTAACAAACAAATACAAATCTTATTGGAAATGTGTTGAGATTTTAGGAACAAAAACCGAAAATTAAAAGTAAATGTTTAGATGAAAATATAAGTATGTACAAACATACAAAATTTATTTATTTACAGATTTTTTTTTATTTTTTATAAGTGTTAGGTCATGTAATGTTTCAGGTATCACCCGTTGACAGGGGCACTGAGGAATTCTCTGTCAATGTTCTCCAACAGGAAGGAATTCTTCTCCTCTAGGGTAGAGACTCTGAATGGTCCATACCAGAGACGGTCAAATTTACCATGCTTCGTAGCTTCTTCCCTTCTTGTATCCCATCTTAGTACTAAGTCTCCGGGGAGAAATTCTCTGTCTTTTGCTTTGAGGTCGAACAATGCTTTCATATCGTCCTGGTATTTCTGCATTTTCTCATCAACCTCCACTCTATGTTGTTGAACCTCGAACAACTGGTTAATTCTCCTGGTTACATGATTGGGTTCTTCATTCTGATCCTGCCATAATTTCATTACTGGAAACGCTAAGTTTATAGGTAGAACCGCCTCTGTCCCATATACCATTTGAAACGGAGAAATGCCGATATATCTTTTAGTGTTGATGCGGTTTGCCCATAATGCGTACTTCAAGTGCACATGCCAGGACCTTTTATTTTCATCCAATACTTTCTTGATTATGTTTACTAGGCTCTTGTTGGATGATTCGACCAGCCCATTTCCCTGGGGGTAATAAGCAGTGGAATGGCCGAGAACGATACTGTACTTCTGATAGAAGCTGATCATAGCCATGAACTTGAAGGCCTGGGCGTTGTCAGTAACAATCTTTCGGGGACATCCGAATCTTGACAAGATATTATCTTCCAAGAAATCGATCACCACCAAGTCTGTTGCCCTTTTGGTTGGAATGGCTTCCACCCACTTTGTAAAATAATATGTGGCTGTTAAGATCCACTTATGCTGAGCAATGGAATGGGGATTAATTTCCCCTATGAAATCTAGTCCCCATTGTTGAAATGGGGCTTCAGTTTTGACTGGAACGAGTGGTAGTGCAGGGAGTTTCTGTTTACCAACAAATATTTGACACGGGTTGCAGGCACGCACTTTGGCACTGACATATGAAAATAGTTTCGGCCAATAGTATCTGGCCCTCAAGATCTTGTAGGTTGTGGCTCTCCATGCATGGTGTCCTCCACAAATCCCATCGTGAAATTCCTCTATAACCTGTGGAGTTTCCGACTCAACCAAACAGACCAGTAGAAAACCGAGTGGATCCTTCCAGTATAGCTGATTTTCGGTGATGCAATATTTTACAACGTGGAGTTTTAAAGTTCTGCATTTGGCTGGTGATAGTCCATCTGGACATTTCAGGTTCAATAAGTAGAACACTATGTCTTTATACGAGCTTGACGATATGAATTTTTCTTCAATCTTGCTTGGATCTGTCTGGTCATCCAGCTCGTGCAAGTGTGTGTCTTTGTCTTCCCCTTGGAGACAATTAATATCAAGAGCTCTAAGGTTCGACTCAGCCAAAAGTTTGGCCAGACCCTGCCCCTTTATCAATTTAGTAGGCTTGAATTCCAGATCAAATTCTTGTATTTTAGCGAGCCAGCGCCCTCGTTTTCCATCACTATTTGGCTGTACCAATATATCTTTCACAGCACTGGTTGGCACGTATGCGATAATTTTTGAATGCAGTACATAGGTTCTGAATGCTTTTAGCGCTTTCACCATTGCGTACACCTGTTTTTCCATTATGTCATACTTTAGTTCGGTGTCTCTAAGGCTCTTGCTAAAAAATGTGATCGACCGTTCGAAGCCTTCGTCATCCTTTTGCAGTAACACCGCGACGATAGTATGTTCAGAAGTGAACGAGAAGATGAGGAAATCTTTCAAGTAATCTGGGCTTGCTAACACAGGTGCCTCGCTGATGACTTTTTTAATATGCGCGAACGATGCTTTAGCCTCGGTCGTCCAATTTACTCTGCTATCTTTCTTCATCATTTCTGTGATCAATTTGACAATCTCAGCAAAATTTGGGATAAACCTTCGTAAAAAAAATATTGTACCTAAGAAAGATTGAATCTCTTTTATGTTTCTAGGAGTATTTATAGTTTCTATTGCTTCAATCCTCTTAGGATCGATCCTGATCCCATGCTTAGATACGATATGCCTGAGAAGCTTACCTTCCTGCATAGCGAAATGTGATTTCTTTGGGTTCAAAGACAGGCCATACCTGCGGCATTTTTTGAAAGTCTGTTTTAGATGGATCAAATGTTCTTCATCGGTTTAGAGAAAACCGTCAAATTGTCGAGGTAAATGACTACGAACTTGTCTCTTTCTCCTACGAAAGAGATGTCCATAGCGCGCTGGAATGTAGCCCCTGCATTCATCAAACCAAACAACATTTTGTCATACATGAATGTACCCCATGGTGTGGTGAAAGCAGTTTTTTTTCTGTCTTGCTCGTCATGGTGATTTGATTGTACCCAGAGAACCCATCTATCATAGACATTCGATTTGCTCCAACTACCTTTTCTAGGACGTGGTCCATTTTGGGGAGCGGATAATTATCCTTAAGAGATGACCTATTCAGATTTCAGAAATCCACACACAGTTTGATTTCTCTTTTCTTTTTCCTAACCAGGACCAAATTTGCCACCCAGTCTGAGTATCTCAGAGTTATGATTATTTTTGCATCTAAAAGCTTTTTAACTTCCTTTTCAATCACGAGCAATAAGATGGGGTTAATTTGCCTAAGCTTTTGCCTAAACGGCTTGACCCTAGGTTTCAAAGGTATCTTGTGCTAAATTATGGAAGTGTCATATGTTCTAAGCTCATCATAGGACCAGGCGAAAACATCTTTATACTGTCTGAGTAGGTCTCTGTACTGGACTTTTACCTTGGGAGGGAGGAACTTAGATATCTTTACTATCCTGGATTCTTTTTCAGTTCCTATATCGCAGTCCTCCACTTCTTCGGGTTGGGGCTGCAGAGTGGATTTAACAGGTATGTCATTCTGATCGAAAAGTCTCTCTAAAGGAATTAAGCCTTTCAGAATTTGGTTGCTTTTAAGGACCAACATACGGTGATCCACTATTTTTTCTCAGAAGGTTTCAATATCTTCACCCTCTTGCATAATCCACATTGGGTCACTTTGATTCTCTTGGTCTGGATGAGTTTCAGAGAACTCACCTACTGCTATAAGAAATTTTTGAATTTGTTCGTCATCTTCAAAGACCTACCAGTGTCGGATATTGTCTGGTATAGAGGGTTTGTATCTGATTTCAATGTGATACTTCAGTTTAATGTTCGTGGGAGGAGAAAAAGTTGAAGCTGCCTTGGCCAATGCATCAGCATGTAGATTCTCTGCGCGAGGAATAAAATGGACCTTTACAGATGAGAACAAATTTTCCATCAAATCCCAAGCACAATTTCTGTATGTTCTTAGTCTGGGATGCTTGGCTAGGTATTGTTGGTTTATTTGTCTTACTATCAATTCCGCGTCACCGTATACCTCCAGGTTTTTTATATTTAACTTCTTGGCAGCCTCTAATCCTAAGATTAATGCTTCATAATCACATACGTTATTGTTGTAATCTATGTCCCACTGCAAACTATATGATAAAGGAACAATGAACTTACCTTCATGTGCTACCAAAAGTACCCCAGCACCAGCTCCTTCAGAAGACGAAGCACCATCGAAATACATTTTCCAAATACCATTTTTGCATAGTTCTTCTGTCAAGGGGATAAAATCTTCCTACTTCATATCAAGTTCTTCTAGAAATCCATTTAAACCATCATCAAAAGACAATATGCAATTCCCCAGATCTTGATCTGCAACGTAAATGGGAAAGTTATTTGGGTTTTGAGGATCACTGACGGTATACGCTAATCTTGTTTCTCTGTACAAACGAGTGAACTGACCACAAAAAACAGGGATCGTGGCGTAAGACATGTCTAACTGAAGGGAACCTCCCAACTTGGCCCCCCATGATCTGGATAACATCATGCCATATTTGGGAGGAATATCTACGATAACCACATCCATCAGGATACTCTTTACCGGGACCTGAGCCAGGGTAACTACCAGATCTTTTATCATCCCCATACATTTAACCTTTCTCAAATCGAAAGAGTATAGATTTACATAGGGTCTAGTGATCTGAAGACCCAACCTCTCCATTATAATTTTGGGCATAACATTATGTGAAGCCCCAGAGTCTAACATACAATTATGCAGTAACTGATCATGTATATTCAGGGTGATATAGAAAGGAGCGATGTTGTCTTTGGATCCCTCAAAATGGGGACCAAAAGTGATGTTAGGTTTGTCATCTTCCAGGTTGATAACATTAGAGTGACTTTCTGGCTCACAAACACCCATCACTTTGGCAATTTGCTTCCGATAAGCGGGGTTTTTTGCTAATTCTACCAAAGGAATCGGTATCTTAATTTTACTTAACTCATTTTCAAAACTAAAAGATGTATTTACCTTGTCCGTTTCTTTGGTTGAGGCTTCCGAGATTTTTCTTTCCAACTTACTTTTCTGGATCGCTTTATCACTCATGATCTTAGTCGAAGATGTAACTTTATCTACTGGTCCAGTTTCCTTTGTTTGGGTTTCAACTTTTTTCACCTCGGACTCTTGAGCGTTTGCCACCTTGATTTTATTGCTGGGTAACAAGGTCTCTTCCAAAGGAGGTTCATGAGCTTGGCCCCTTTGAGGGATTCTTTTAGGTTGATCCGTTGAGGTGGGTTTATTTTTAGATCTTAGGTTGTATTTTGGTTGAAACTCAGCCATTATCATTTATGTTTCTGGTTGAGATACACAAAGGTCAATGTGATCACCTTCCTCATCCTCATTAGACGGTTGTGGATTATTCAAAGATTTTTCATAGTCTTCTCGAGTCAAATATGGTTGCGAAAATTCATCACCGAAATTCGTGACTTCATCTTCCGAATCTATGAAATCTTGGAGGTCATTTGCTCCTATAAAATTTTCGTTTTTTAGTGGAGCTTGTATTTTTTGATCTTCATTCTTCATTTGTCTCTGTTGATTTTGGGGATTTGGGTTTCTCCTGAAGTCTTTTTTATTAGAAGAATCAGCGTTAACCTGATCCAACTCCATCCTAGAGATTTTGTTAGACAGTTCTTTAATTATTCAGGCCATATCATCTATTTTGTCATCAGTGTATCTATTTGACCCCGAAGGACCCGCTGGTTCCCTATAGCATCTATTTTCGCGGTTGAATGTTTCTACTTTAGCCTTTAATTTACCTAAAGCCATCATATTAGATTCTATTTTGACAACATCGTCTTGCATTCTATTTAGGGTGGCTCCTCTTCTTTCTCGCAAAAGTAGTGCAAAATCAGGTTCAAAAGCTCCCGCAAAGGTTACTTTGGCTGAGGGTTCAGAAGGTTTAACAATGGCTGGAATTTTATTATACAGTTTGTTAAATCTCAGAATAAATTCCATAATTGTTTCTGAGTTCTTTTTATTTAGGGACCCAAACTCGGTAAGATAATATAAGTGATCTTTTTGCTCTCCCCATTGTCTGAGGAAAGCATCTTCCAAAGCGTCATATGTCCAGATAGAAGTTGTGGGAAGGCTTCGAAACCAAGTTCGGACCTGTCCTTCAAAGGTCTAGACAAGGAGTCTCGAATAGACATCCTCGTGCTCGATACCACAGACATCTGCGAACTGGTCAAATAAATTATATGCTCGGCTGCGGTTAGATCTCCCTCCCCAGTGAACTTAGGAAGATTTTTGATGTAGTTTTCAGGAAAATCATGGAGGGGAACGGGCAAAACCAGATGAGCGTATCTCACTGCTACTTTTGCGAATACTCTAGGAGGAGGGACTTTCACTTGACCTCCACCTCCTCCTCCAGGAGCGCCTCCACCACCTCCTACGACGCCTGCCATCGATTTGGGTGTAGAAAATGAGTGTGTAACACACTCTTTGGAATCAGGCTAGACTGGGAAGTTCTGTTGAAGAAAAGATGGTATGTTAATTGTCAACGATCTTTCTAGAGGACCCTTTCCCTTGTGTACCAATGGAGAAGTCGAATGAATCTCACTTCTAACTTCAGAGCGGTTTGACGTCAGATATTTGGTATCAAACAGAGGACTTCGTGAAGTAGAAGGTTCTGAATGGCATCTAGTCTTTAAAGGTGGGTTTTTTGGATTATAAACTGCAACGGTTGGCTCAAACGAGCCTCTCGCCCTTAAAATTTTTTCGAGATCAGTAACAGGCGTAATCAGCTTACCATCCGGGTTCTGTCTGGTATTCTTTCTACCAGAAGCCAATGTATGTTTTAGTGGAGTTGCCAAGTGAAAGATTGAAAAAGCCTTAAAACTGTGTGTACTCAATGTTCACTATCAAAGAGTCGCACTTTCAACGAAATAAATGTCATTTTCCCAGGGAAAAGATTTCGTAACTTCCCTCTCTGGAAACGGCACCAGAAAGATGTTGTTCCTGAGTATATACTTAAGGCTCAAAAGTACAGTGTCAAGGAATCCGAAAGTATGTGAAAGATGGGTAAGATGGTAACGTCAACCTTCGGTATAGAAAACTAGGGAAGATTTCTACATTCACGTCATCTAGCTTCCAACTGTTCCTGAGTAGTTATATCTTGTTCAATGGCTGCCCATGAACGTTCAAGTTCCTCCCGGTTATTAGCAGTTTTAAGGATTATGTCAAAAAGGTTTAAAGCAATATGTGTTTGATTGGATAGTTCGTGTTCTATATTAGGTTGTGTTGCTGCAGGGACAGTCATTGAGGAACAATAATAGTAGGAAATTATTTAAAGAGAGATTTAACCACTGTCTTGATTTGGTCGAATAAAAGAGAAATTTTTTCTTTTTAAGAATAAAATAGGAATGCAAATTGAAGGCTCTTTCCCGTAACTGTATTATTTTTAATAAAAAGGTGTAGGGTGAGAGAAAACATTTAGCTGCATATAACACAAGGTTCCTGTCAAAGGGAAAACTCACATATAAACAGAAGAGGATATTAGTAAAGAAATAATTGACATAGCGCAAATATATATATATATTTTTGTAAGTGCAAATTGGTCTTACACCCGCTGATATCTGGTGCAGAGGAAAGACAATAACCAATTACAGAAAGATGAAATCCTTTCGTTATAGTAGTGGTCTTACTAAAGTATAACGATACACATCAATTATGAAAAATGGAATGAAATGAAACATGAAACATAAAGAAACAAACTTGTAACACAGTCTTGACGGAATCGAGAATCTCCAGATTTGTTTATATTAACTTCTGGAATGCAAAAACTCTATTACAATCGACACCAAAAGGTCCAGCCTCTCTTTTTTCTTTTTGTAATATATTTATACAACTTTGCAGATCAGTTAGAATTTCAACGGTTTCAAAAATTCAGTTACAACCGAGAGGAGCAAAATCAGTCCCCTTCTCCTACTCTATTTTCAATTAGTGCCAGGTGCTCGTCTTTGCGCAGATTCAGTGCAAGCGCTACATTTTTCCATAAACTGAAATATGAGCTACGAAGTCTCTTCTTGACAGCTGGCCTCGGCAAAGTAACATTCTCGGGCTAACTGTTGTAGCTTGTCTCCCATTTGTGCATCGACAATGTCGAGGGCACTTAATTGTGCACTGGGTTGGATCAAGTGCTTGTCGACTTGAGCCATGTCCACCCTGTTCATTTGAGAAATATCTGCCAAATCTCTCTCATTCTTCTCTTTCAGATCGAGTGAGATTTTTTCTACATTCATTTGCATTAAGGTTTCTGTGTCACCTCCACTCTCCATACCCAACAGCTCGCCATCTATAACATTGAAGGCTTCTTCTAATGAATTGGTTACTTTTTGGGCCTGTTCCTTGCCTAGGGTAATGTTATGCTCCCAATCCTTCAACAAAATGTTACCTCTAGTTTGTTCTGAGATGGTGAGTCCGGGAGAACCTGCCGAAATTCTGTTGTTCATAGCTATCACGGCCTCCTAAAAGGCKACCCGAGCTACTTCTGCATTCCTTTCTCTGACAATCAGGTTCTCGAAAATCCRATGCATCAACAAGCAATCCTCTCGAATCGCTCCCACTTTGTCTAGCAGACTCTGTTGTACATAAGAGATCCTGCTCCGAATATCGATTGCTCAGGATTTTAAACCCTTGACATTGATCACCCTGCTTTCAGCGACCTCTAACTGAGCCTGCAACTCTGTGATCATAGTCCTCTGTTGACCTGCCTATATCTGACCATCTCGGATCACTAGGTGTGCTTGCTCCAGCTTGGCTTTGAGCACTTCTATTTCATTTTTGTCGGCCACTCTAGCCTGTTCCATCTCCATGCTGGCCTGACCTTTAAAATTCTCTGTGGTTGTAGCCAATCTAGCCTCGAGGGTCCTGATTAAGCGATTTTTCCTTTTTAGTTGGTTATTCAGCTGCCCAACGGAGAATTGATTTGCCGAAGCGTATGCCCCCAGAGTTCCAGCGATTTCAGTAGAAAGTTGGTCACTTTTCTTGTTCTTTCCATCTGTCATGATTTTGTATTTTTTCGCAGTGGACTCTCCTTCTTGATAGAATTCTCGTTTCACTATTGCCTTTCTCTTTTTATCAAAAAAGAACTCATTTGGAGGGAGTTCCTCTGCTCTAATGGGTCTCAGTTCTTCATCAAATATCCATCCCTCGCCGACATTTCCCTGTGCCGACAGCAAGGGTGTGACCGAGGTGATGGGCTCTCCTATTTGTTTTGTCGATTCTTTGGGAGTACTGACGATATTCTTCACCTTTGGCGTAATCAGAGTCTCTGTTTCAGTCTCTGGTGTCTGTTCCTTTGGTGGGTCCGTGGTTTTTACTTCCACCTCTAAACTATGTTCCCTGGGTGGGTCTGTAGTCTCTTCTTCTGCTTCGAGATTCTTCATTTTCTCCCCTTCCTGGCATTTTCCGAGGTTAGAAATTTGTTCCTCATAACCTTCAACATCCTTTTGTTTCACCTCAGAAATACCCAAACCCCCCAACACAGTGGGAAGGCTTCTTTGTCTATGTTCTTCGGGTGCTAATGATTGGATCCGAGCTAGCACTTCTTCATACGATCTCGCCCCTCGGAAAATGTCATTCGAAGGTGAATTTTCATGCTCAAATCTCTTGAGCCCACAATGAGACAAATGATTTCTCACAACCCTCTATGGATCATGCTTTTTAACCTCGATGGAGACCAAACTTAGGTCCTCCAGGGAAGCAGCCTTAGCTTTGGCATGCCCGAAATCTAATAAAGAATATGAATTGAACCGAATAGGAAAAGAAGGCCATACCTTCTTTGAGTAACCCTTGAGTTCTTTGCTGACACCTCCAATTACTGTTTTCCAGGCAACTTCTCGACAAGCCAGCTTGTCAGGGATGAACAAGGGCAATGCATGAGGGGGAACCGAAGCTCCAAAAACTCGAAAATACGAAAACTCTACTTCCACATACCAATCTGCTATGCCATTCAGTCTTGTTGCAATGCTGTCCGAGACGCGAGGTGGTGGATGCCCAAAAATGGCGATATGAGGAGGCACCATCACCCAGTTAAAAATCTCATATATGAAATTTCCTGCTTTGTTCTCCCATAGTTTGTCATGATACTCGTGCACATGTTTTTCTTGAGTTGGTTTCCAAGCCTAGTTCATCAAGGGGAATGGTGTCATGGAACATACCGTGTCCATGATATATGCTGACATGAAAAAAGAAGATGGTTTTCTACTTGACTTCTGTTCGCGATACTCTGTGACCCTGTTGGCCAGACTGTCTAAGAGCATCTTAGCCCAATTGAACGAGCAACCTTCTGCTACTTGAAACATGAGAGGCACCCACGTGATGTAGAAATGTGCTGTGTCTTCTCTCCCAAATAGCTTGCATGTCATCATGGCCACATATTTATACTGTGGCTCCAAAGAAGAGATAGAATAAACACCCTGGTCGTTTTCTCTGAATTTCGCGAAGCGCAAAACCCAATCTTTGATCAAATCGGGCATGGTTTTGTCATACTGGACGCATTCTTTCTGTTTGAACTCCTCTAGGAAATCAACACCATATGTATATTCAAACATCGAAGGTAGCTTGTACATGGTTTGTAGATGCTCGGGCCTAAAAGTCTCGACAGTAACTCGCTGGTTGTTTATGATCCTCCTGGTGGGTAAGTCTACGTGATCCAATGCCCACCGGATCATGTCGTAATACGGTAGAAACCGTGGCCTGGTTGCTATTCTGTGCATGCCCGATTGGACTATTATCTTGTACTTGGTGTGTAGATCATCCCTTTCAATGTCATCGGAGTCGTCTGAGTAATCTACCAATTCTGCTTGCAGAACATTCGAGATAAATGACCAGTCGGGAATTGAGTCGACACTTCGGGGTGAAGTATCGGCTACATTGTCTGTACCCTGTCCCGCGACTTCTACATTCGCCTTCGCTGCTTTCTGTGGAGCCATAACAGAAACTTGCATTTTCGCCCTTCTGCGATAGACCTGTGTATACATGCAAAAATTAGTTCACTCGAAGAATGATGAGCTCTGTGCGCTTATGAAAAATGTTTTCATCATATAAATTGAAACTCCTGTATATATTTGAAAATTTTGTACTTTTCGAAATTAGTCTTTCAAATCGCAATTAGCTACAGAGTTATTGCATAAAAATCCGATCTTATTATTCGTAGATTCATTCTAATCTTCCATTAATGTCATCAATGTTTGGTGGTCTGACGATCAGTCGGAGTATGGAGAGTAAATAGCTACCTCGGGAAATGTGCAAACCTTGATGCGCAGGACATATCTCACATTATTTTAAATTTTCAAAATTTAGCAACGTAAATAATTTTCTCGTTGTTCGTTGCATCGTGAATTTCCCTTTAACATTTTGAATCTTCAACTCACGAGACTGCGAAGGCTAATTTTGGTTTAATTAACAGTGATAGCGATTTGGAGCATCATTAACTTCATAATCGTTTTATTTTCCATATCGTGACTCGAAACTTCGAAGACAAGTTTCTGGGAGGTTAGTACGCCGAGTCACAAAACTGCGAGATGGCAATAATTAAGACTCAATTAGGGGGAAAAAAAAAACTTAGATTAGGAAATGAATTAATCGTGCTATAATTACGTCGCGACTTCGTGAGTTGGGGTTTTAAACGCCGTAGCTTTCTAAAAGATAGTGCCGAGTGGCGAAACACCGAGAATAGATTCAACCATGGTTAGTCGTTTTTCCTTTAATCCTTGACCAGGGTTAGCCCGAAAGAACCACGTGTTCTCGGCTCTCGAAGATGTAAACATAAAAATTCGAACTTGGCGAACGTCGAGGCACGAAACCCCAATGACGTCTAATCACCGAGTTAAAAAATTTAACCCTGGTTAATAGCTTGAGTGAAAATTTAAAACGAGTTCGAAGTTTCGCGACTCGGGACGTGTGAACTCAAAGATTAAACTATCCGACTTGCGAGATCCCGAAATAAAACAAAAAAGTGTGAACATGCTTACAAAAGTGGATTTGTTTTGAGGGTAGAAAAAGCATCGCTTCTCATTCGACAAAGTTGTGGAGCTTTGAAAGCTTCGGGAAGGGACAAAAACAAAGGGCCATCTTTATATTTTAAATATAAAAAATTTAAAATTGTGAAGAGTTAAAAACAAGGGCGGCTCCAACACCCTCCATGGGCTCATAAGTCACAGGGACCATAGCAATGTGAATCACATCTAATAAGCAAGTTATCTAAACATGAGCATAAAACCCTGCTTTCCCAGACAAGTGATCAAAGACGTTATACTATTCTGCAAGCCAGGTTTGGAGAGGATTTCAGGACGTCCTATTGGGCTAATTCTCCTTAGATGTGGGATGTTTCCAGGTGAAGACAAATCTAGGTCATGTAAGTGCATGATATAGTATGGGGATGTTTGGGCAATGGGTGCAGTGATGACAGGGAAATGTATGGCTTACTGGTGGGTGCCTTTGAAAAAGGGTGAGATGCACCTTGTTATGGATGCAAGTGTTTCCAAGCCCATTCAATGCCCTTTTTACCTTTTTATCTTATAGATTTTTCTTTCAAGAGAATAGCTGGGGGACATTTCCCTCATGTGGTGACCAGTGGTGACAGCATTACCCACAATAATTTCACCGAGGTGAGAAGGCTGGCTCGTGATGAGACCCCCTTTCTCTTGGCTATGCCACCAAGAGCCACTACTCTGGTGTGGTGACCATATGAATCGTATTTTCATACCGCTACATGCCCATGGACCTAATAGGTTGGCTCGTGATGAGACACCCTATCCTCCAACTAGGTCTTGAGTTTATTTATTTTATGGGTACCTTCTTTTTCTTACTGAGAAACCTTTTATTGCTTTCTCGGGGATACCTGGGTGAAGCATCCGGAGGTTTTTTTCTTTATGCTTTGATCTTTTTCCATATTCTTTTACCCTCTGGGCCTTTAGCCCCTTCTTCCCACAAGGCAAGGTACAACCCTTTTCTATCTTGGAAAAACCAATGCCCGAACCAATGTAGGGGATGGATGAGACGGAAGGTGATGAAAAGTGATAAGTATGGTGGGAATGGATGATGGCCTTTCATGAACCCACCTAGAGGCAAATCACTCCTAAGGGAACCAACTTGCTAGGGCATTCTTTTATCCCCCCCGGGTATGGAAAAGTCAAAAGGAATAAATTCCAAGCACTCACCATGAAGCAAAAATAATTAATTGCACATATTCAAATGTTTTGAGAATCAGAGTGACACATACCATGATACCCGGACTCATAACCTCATGGAGAAAGTTCGCATAAAGTATATTTGACCAAGTAAATGTTACATCCGAACATTACCCTGCTTTTGAGTTGTATTGTTATTGCTGGGTTTGGAAGTCTTAGAGTTCACTTTATGACTGTTATCGCTCAGTTTGTAGTCTAGGTCAAATGGCTGAAAGGTAAAGATCAAATTGGCGTAATAGGAGCTTCCCCACCCACTGTCACCTCGATGGGGGGTTCTTTCTATTCAGGGTGTCTAATCCCAAGGGAGATGTCCCTAGTAATCTGGGGTATTGAAAGGAAAAGGATCAAAGGATTAAGGCTCAAAGGTTAAAATAGGTTTTCCCTTCACAGATTACTGCCAAGAAGATAGTCAAAACGAAAGTATTCCACAGAATGGGCACCTGTTTGCGAGATAAGGCAACAATAAAACTAAAATGTGCAACAATGGTTAGTACTTCATAAACTAATGACTATCTTTATTATATATATATGAACACATATAGCAGTAATTATTGACGAAGTCAATGATTGCTAAAAATGACTATGGCTTGTAATATTACTTCTCAATAATACTGGAAATGATATAGCATCCAATGTATGAAATCAATCCTTGAATTATCACAATGCATTAAATATCATTAATATGCTCAGATACAAAGGTTGTTGCGTCACTATACTTGCTAGAGGGTGACGTCAGCCTTATTCTAGGGTTAGTTTGATAGGAAAAGAGGTGGACGTTTTGCAAATTGGCCAATGACAATAATCAACACTTCAATGTCTATGCTAGATGACTAAGCCACAACATTTTATATCAAGCAAGAGCCAAAAAGAGGCATGACGTCATCATTTAATTAGGGTTAGTGAGACGTTAGGGTTAGTAGGGTTTCAAATTCAAGAAGTTTAGAAATGTTGTTTTAACACAATAATCTCAACGTTGGAGTTCTAGACTAGTGCCTTAGGGTATAATGGAGTCAAGGAGCAAGGCTAAAGTCTCGGGAGAATCTAAATTCAAGGACTAGAGAGTTAGGCTTTCTAGTGCTGCAATAGCAAGGCCACAAAGTCAAAACCCTAAGGGGAGGAGGCTCATTCCGGTGTTGCTTAAGCAAGGCCTCATGCTCCTCCCTCTTTCCTTAAAAATCCTTGGCAAAAATGGCTAGCTTCAAAACACAAATCTAGGGATGAAAAGTGTTGCAAAGACAAGGCCTTTCAAACCCTAAAGGTCAAAACGCTAGGTGTAAACTCAATTAGGCCCAGGACGTCTTCCTTCTTCAATTTATGTTTCAAAACTAACTCAGAAAAAGGGGAATTAGTGTAGCAATGGCTAGGCTATATTCTCCTTAATCAATGGCTAAAATAAGTCTTCTATCATGGGGACATGAAGCAAGGACCTACTTGTGTGCTTGCTACCTAGGGTTTCAATGATTAAGCAAAATAATAACAATGTAACCATAAATGTAAGAGATTAAACCTACAACCATTCAATTAAGAAGTTTTGCATGAGAAATACACTTACAAATCAATGAAGATCTTATCAAACCCTAGTTGTAAACCTTCTAATGATAGAAAACACCATAAATATGCCAAGAATGATTCTCCACAAGAGTAGCGCCTCAAATCCAAGAGCAAATACCAAGACAAAAGACTAAAAATGATCCTCTCACAAGAGAGTGAGTTGTGTTATGAAAAAATGAGAGGCAACGTCCTCTCTTTATATCATCCAAATGACCTTTAATTAGAAAAATAGGTCATTAAAACAACCGACAAGGCTGACTAAGAATATTACACCTTTTTTTACATTAAATGCTAAAAATGTCACAATATGAGCTCAAAAGGGAGACGTCAGGCCCCTCTGAGGGAGACGTTGGCCCTTTTTGGGCAGGATCAACATCCATAAGGCAAAACGTTGGCCCTTCTAGGGCTCCTACAAGATGCCACACATGCCAAATGATCCCAGCACACTGCCACATGCTCCAGAAGATGTCCATCTTCCCTGGGTGACGTCATGTCCATCAAAAGCAATCATCTCGTCTGCAGTAGGTGATCTCCCCTAGGTCGATCTTTGCCAAAGTGTCCTGGGTAAGGACTTCCTTCTTCTTTCTCGTGCAATGGCTCATCACAACATTGTCCCACCTCTGCCATCCCAACAACCATCTGATGGGCTCTTTAGCCCCATGGAGGTCCGAGCTAATCATATCCCCATGCGTGTTGGTCCTCTGGCACCTGTCCATCGGGCATGGTCCTGCACATCAAAGACTAATCCCTCCATGGTCTCATCAGTACTAGGGATCATAGCAATGTCAATCACATTTCATCATTAAATTTATCGAATACATGCATGAAATCCCTAACATATCATCTAAGAGCTCAAAGATATTACACAGATCTACTATACAAAGCTGAAGAAGACTAGCAGAATAACCTATTGGGATAATACCCACAAGAGATGGAAAGTTTCCTCAGAAGATCATTCAAGCCATGTTTTATGAGGTGATGTGGTCTAGGGATGTCCAGTCACAGTAAGACCAAGGGAAGGTGTTGTTTGTGGGTGCCTTTGTAGGAGGCAAGCTGTACCCGTCATGGATGCATTTTTTCCAAGCCCTTTATTGCCTTTATTTTTCTTTTATTTCTTTTCTTTCTTTTTTATTTCAAGGTATGACCAGAGGACACTGCCTTGGCGTGGTGAACAGAGATGACAGTGTCACCCACTGGTATCTTCACAGAAATGATAAGGTTGGCTCGTGATGAGACCCCCTTTTCCTTAGCCATGCAAACAAAGGTCACTGCCCTGGCATGGTGACTAGATAGTGGCAATGTCATACCGTTGGATACCTATGAACATAATGGGTCGGTTCATAATGAGACCTCCCATCCTCTTGGTTAGGTCTTGTTTCTTTATTATTTTTCTTAGGGTCCTTTTAATTTCTTATCGAGAGGCCTTTTACTGCCTTCTCGGGGATCCCCTAGGCGAGGCATCTCTAGGTTTCATTTCTTATGGATTTTATCTTTTACCAGTTGCTTTTTCCCCCTAGGCCTTTAGCCCCTTCTTCCCAAAAGACAAGTGTAACCCTCAAAGGTCATCCTAATGGCTGGACTAGGGGAATGGGATGGATGTGCGGGAGATAAGATGAAAAATGATAGAATGGTGGGAGAGGATGATGGCTCTGCAAATCCCCTTTGGTGGCTAACCAAAACCCGTGAATACAAGCTTGCTAATTCACCACGTCAATCACCCCCAACAATGGTCAAGTGGATTAGTGTAAGATCCAAGCAGTCATCAGAAATGAAAGGAACCTAATGCATATATAAGAAGGTTATAACAATCAAACATGACACATACCATGATATCTTGGACCAATTACCTCATGGAGCAAGAGTCCTCTCCGATGCAAGTCCAAGCCGATGGTGATGGAAGCTGTTGCTACTGACAGGACAAATCTGGCAAAGAAGAAGAAGGATGGTCCCTCCAGGGCCATGCTTAGGTCAATCCTTCTCTCGACACTTCATGTCTAGGACCTGTGGGCCTCAAGACATGATCTCCTAGTTATCCCTAGATATCGAGGATAACATCTCGCTCCAACTTGGGGACATGTGCTAACCGTAGAGCGCATGAGAACCTCAACAATCTCTGGCATAAACCTGTAGACCTGCTCACACTTGACAAGAAAGCATCAGCAACAAAGGTGGGGTGGTATTGCCACCCTGCAAAATAATACATGTATACATATGGTAGTCATAAATGCAGATAGAAAATGAACTCTTACCTGTACTTACCTGTTGGCTGCATGTTGGTGTAGTCAAATAACCAATGAAGCCAATCCAGTAAAGCTCCTTGATACCTGCCTTTATGCTTCATCATAAACCAGAATAGTGATAAGTCAAGCACAAAAATGTCATGAGTCAGAATGTATATCATATCATCGAAAAGGTCAAAATATAAATCATGGAGGCGGGTGGGAGGGATAAAATCCTTCCAAGTCCATCTCTGAGAAAAGTACTCAATTCTATCCAAGAAAGGGTCATGAAAAATACAAGGTTCAGAAAACCATCTCAAAGGGCATGTAAACTGGTTACCTAGGACATCCTCACGCTCTAAAGTCAAGGAAAGAATCGACAAAGATTTAGCAGACGACTGGCACACTATCAAGGGAAAGTTGAAAAACTGATTGGAGCTAGCATTACCCAACCAACCCTTGGAGTCTAGGGTTTTCCTAGGAGGAAGCTCAACATGAAAAAGGTATTTTCCAACTACACCTTTAATGGAAAATCATGACAAAGTAATAACAGGTGGTTGGGGTGAAAATTCATGAGAAACCTCCTTTAGGCAAACAATGTCCTTACTTGTATTAAAATCCGAGCACAGCGGTGGTTAGCAATCATCTTCATGAAAAGAATCCAAATGCTCAAAAGGGTACTCATAAAAAATATCAAGGTAAGACTGAAAATCATTAGAAAAATGAGGTACTAGGTAATCCTTGGTTTTTTGAAAGGTACAAGTAAAAACCTCATCTCCTTGTTGCCATTGGTTGGAAGTAATCTGTTGTGACAATTCCAAGGGAAACAACTGGAAATGACTCTCAATGTCATAGATGGGATCTAGGTCATAACCAACTATATCCCACCTACATCTCCCAACATGTATGAACTCATCAATGTTATCAACAGTGTCACTATCTGTGTCATAGCATGCAGGGTTTGAAAGATTTGAAAATTCATCCTCCTCCTCCTTTTCATCACAAGGTAAAGCATCATAAAAAATTAGGAGAGGAGGGTAACTCACTGTTTCTTGTCGCGCAGGAACTTCAAGGACTTTGGTGTTTTCAGCATGCATTATGGTCTCATCCTCGAGGATTACTCCTTCTTCGTCAATTGGAGGGCCTATTTCTTTGATTGCACAACAAGGACCATCAACTTCGTTCAAATCTTTCTTTTCCTCTTCATCTTTTGAATCAAGGGACATGGTATCATTAGAATTTTGAAGTGGAAAGCAACTAACCTCACCTTCACTTTGTTGTATAGGAAAAATAGGTTCCTCGATGACTTCATCAACGGGAGGAGCACTGGTGGACACTTCATCATCTTGCTCAGGTTCTTGCTCCTTAATGACGTCCTCATTCTGCTGGTTGAAAACTTGTTTGTTTCTCTCTTGTGGATTTTCGACAAAGGTTCCAAGGGAAAATAGTTTTATCAAGCTGAGAGTGTCCATGGTATCGGTCCTGTTCATGAGAATACTCTTTTCAATTTGGATGGCCATGTCATGAGCTTCTGCAAATGTTTTTGGCTTTTTCTTATTTACAAGGAAACTCAAATGTCCCTGAAGTCCATTAGTATAGAGGTAGACAAGGTATTTGTCTTCAGGACGATGGCCTCGAGGAATCTGGTAAAGCAACTTCTGGAACCTAGCACAGAAAGCTATGACAATCTCAGACTCTATTTGTCTTATTCCTTCAAGCTCTTTCAACAATGATTGTATATATTCTATTTTCATGGTCCACTTTGCAAGGAATTTTTTTTCAAAAAGGTCCATAGAATTGATGCTGGCAGCTAGAAGGTCATTATACCATCTTCTAGCCTCTCCATGCAGGGAGGCAGAGAAGAGTTTCATCACCAAGTCTTCAGCCTCGTCACTGATAGGGAAGTATTGAAAGAAATCCCAAAATCTTCTCATGTGAGACTCGGGACATTCTCCATTGATGCCATCAAATCGAGGGAGGAAATACTCATAGAGAGGAGGCATTTTCTGGGATATCCCGGGATTTTACTCATATCCAAAGGTCTGTAGTTTCCTGGGTCCCATTGTGAAGTCATTGTTGGCTTCGTCATCAGTGGAGTCGCAAGATAGTTTTCTTGAAACTATCAAATAATAGGGGGGAAAAGTTGTAGTGGAGTCGCCAGGTAAGCTTGTAAGAAAAGGTCTTTGAGGCAAGGCTTACCAAAGGTTTGTCGTTGAGGAAGTTTGACTCAGTGTTCCCTGGCAACGGCGCCAAAATGTTATCGCTCATTTTGTAGTCTAGGTCAAATGGCTGAAAGGTAAAGATCAAACTGGCGTAACAGGAGCTTCCCCACCCACTGTCACCTCGATGGGGGGCTATTTCTATTCAGGGTGGCTAATCCCAAGGGAGACGTCCCTAGTAATCTGGGGTATTGAAAGGAAAAGGATCAAAGGATTAAGGCTCAAAGGTTAAAATAGGTTTTCCCTTCACATATTACTACCAAGAAGATAGTCAAAACGAAAGTATTCCACAGAATGGGCACATGTTTGCGAGACAAGGCAACAATAAAAATAAAATGTGCAACAATGGTTAGTACTTCATAAACTAATGTCTATCTTTATTATATATATATGAACACATATAGCAGTAATTATTGATGAAGTCAATGATTGCTAAAAATGACTATGGCTTGTAATATTACTTCTCAATAATACTGGAAATGATATAGCATCCAATGTATGAAATCAATCCTTGAATTATCACAATGCATTAAATATCATTAATATGCTCATATACAAAGGTTGTTGCGTCACTATACTCGCTAGAGGGTGACGTCAGCCTTATTCTAGGGTTAGTTTGATAGGCAAAGAGGTGGACGTTTTGCAAATTGGCCAATGACAATAATCAACACTTCAATGTCTATGCTAGATGACTAAGCCACAACGTTTTATATCAAGCAAGAG